>VUQR01023745.1:38684-66733 GCA_015108515.1 Hemichromis elongatus | reverse complement strand
CATATTTTGATATATATATATATATATATATATATATATATATATATATAGAGATAGAGATAGAGATAGAGAGGAGAGATAGAAAGAGAGAGAGAGAGAGAGAGAGAGAGAGAGAGAGAGAGACTGTGTCAGGTTATTTGCCAAGAGGGTATCCGGGGAATTGAAGCAGTTGCCAGCTGCAAATCTTTACTGAAAATACTAAATATTCTATATGTTAATTAAACCCATTTGGTATTTTGTTTACTTCAATAAGAAAATGTACTCAAGCTGTTATTGAGCACTGCTACTTGTTGGTTTCTGTGTGGTCTACGAGCAGCCATAACCTGGAAACCTAATTCTCTACCTTCAAGCGATCTCTGCTGTACAGTTAATATTTATGACTCACCTGTTAACACTCGGAACAGATCATCAAACTATTCTGCTCAGTTTTCTCTGCTGACTCCATTTGTTGTCATAGAGACCAATCGCCAGGTCTGAGTGGCCTACAATAAAAATCAATCAAGGGGGGAAAGTGGATTAAATGGGCTGAACGTAAGGTAAGCGGGCTGAGGTAACTTCTTGAACGAGAGGAGCATTCACGGTGACGCCTTGCAAGCAGCAGTTTTTGTCTATGTGCAATACACAATCGAGCCACAAGGGGGCAGTAATCGCACATAGGTTAACGTTATCCTTCTTGCCGTGCTGTGTGGCTTGACTAGCTGTTCAGGAAGCTTTGAAATATTCATGGGTGTAGCCTATATGCCAAGATTGAAGCCTCGGGGAGTACCTGGTCTTTTCAATACAGCTATTGTCACACTTGTGCAAACAAGCGAATCGACACAACAAAACTGATTGAGGTTAGTTTCGCAGGGTGTAATCCAGTGTTAAATACAAAGACTTTCAAATCTTTTTCTCTTATTTTGTCTGGCAATTAGTAAAAATTGTTTAATCCGACGTCGCTGAAAAGATTTCTGCCCGCCCTGCTCCAGTAATGGACACAATGTTGTACTGCGTTTAAACAAATAGCTAGTTTAAATTAAATCAAAGTAAATAAATAAAAAACTTAATTTGGCATGTTGATTTGATGTACACATTAAACGCAGAAAATAAAGAGAAATACACACATATACCCTCGAAATGTGTTGCCAACACGCTGTCACTCTGATTAAATTATTGGGTACACATGTTGCCATTTTGGGTACACCTTTGGATACTTAATGTAGAGCTGTGTACCTGAAACAGTCGCTGGCTCTTTTGTTGTTGTGTGTGTGTGTGTGTTGTCGCGCGCAATCTGTCTGATCTGTACACACACATTTTGTCTCAGCTGCCACCCACTGTCTGTCTTCATTCTCTCCAGCTGTTCATTTTGACCCAATAATTCTAGAAAATTAAAAAAAAAAAAAACCTATTTAGACTAGTGTTTTATTATATATTGGTGAAGTTCATTGACTTTTTCTTGACGCAATGCTATTCAGCTCCACATAGGCAAAAATAACTTCCTGGTTTTAATTCCCCTAATTCTCAAAAATGTTTTTATTTCATTTTTAAAAAGCATTTTCAGCAAATGCATTTCAGATTTCATTTTCTGTTCGGCTGTTCTGTACGGCTACTTTTTACACTTTATGATTTAATATAATCAAACTTGTTCAGTAAATAAAGTTTCAGATACTTTAAGTATATTAGGCATGTTATTATCATCATCATCATTAGGGCTTTTCCCGGTGTTTCTCGTGTTTGAATTCTCGCGAGATTTCGGTGTCTCTGTTACCTACACGTCCTGGATACTCCAGTTTCACTGTTGAGAAACATCATCATAGTAACCCGGGAAAGGCGACCTCGGAGGCGGGTGCCGACATTTCTTTGAAGGAATCTCACAGCAAAACACGGGAGACGTTGTTCTCTGGACTAACTCCGAGGCGATGGGTGAATCTAGAAAAAAGTTGCTGGCTTAGTTGGCAAAACTGCTAACTGACACTGGTTTTGACATCGTTAGCTGATGCTAACGTTAGCAAACATACAGCTGAACGAAACTGAAGAAGTCGCCCGGAGAAGTTTGGATTTTCTTATCATGAGGATATCGACGTGAATGCGGACATCTAGACGCACAGGATCGTTTCACCGAAGGTACATATTATTAATGTCTTAAAACTGGAATAGCCGATTACATTCATGATTTTCCAGTCAGCTAGCGTTATTATTCACTCTTTCGAGTTGGCGGCTCCGACTATTCACTGGACCGAAGACATTACGAGGTACCTCATCTTTAAGTCAGACGGTAAAATGAGTTACAGACATGTTTTTTGAGCGCTTGCAGAGTATATTAGACAACTTAAAATAGTTATTATGAAAAACGGTGATTATGAAAAATCCTTAATACCCTGGTTCTAAGTTAACACCCAATACGAAATTAGTTTTGTTGTCCCGTTGCTTGAGCGAGTAATTCCTGGATACTGTTAGCCATATTCCTTGACAAAACAGTTTAAAAGGCTTTTGAATCTACTACTACTACCTGTTTCACATAGTTACAGTCTAACCGAATCGATGATAATAACAGGGGTGCTGGTAATACTGACTACAGATAGCGTTTGGGCATCTCCTGATGCGCTCGGTCTGAATTCGTCTATTTCGGACTCTCGGCGTTTTCCAACAAGATAATATTTTTATTTGAAGGTAAGGTAAACTTATTGGCGCCATATTCGGCGGCATAGTTGCAACTCCGGGTGGCTTTAAAGTGACTAAAAACACAATTAAGATCGAGTCCTTATGATTTACGCTTAAGTCAATACGCTCATGTAAAGTCGAAGATGGGCAATTATTTCCTCCTTGCTGAACGACTGAGGTGCTGTTAAGTAACCTTTTGCACACTAGTGACACATGTGGTGTGAAGCTGCATTGCAGCAGTCAATGTCCCTGTGTTAGTGTTTTTGTAATATAGTTTCTTCCGGTGTGCGGCAGCACCGAGCCGCTGCTGCTGAAAGCCGCTTTGACCGGTTAACAAAGAAGAAGTTATGCGCCATCTTGGATTTTTCTCGGCTTTAGCGGTGAAAATACCTCTACTCTGTCGGTGAAAGTGTTTTTGTCATGAAATTCTTACCGAGTAGCATCCTTTTTTTCGTTGATATGTTGCTAAAGCGTTTGTTTTCTCCTTTGGAAGTTTGGTGTCTCAATATATTTTCGTCTTCAAACTTTATAAGCCCCAAATGTCTAAAAGCAGTGAGTTCCCTTATACAGGAATACAAGATATCTCCGCTATACAGTAATATCTTAAACATGCCCTCTGTAGACTGTCTGGGTTTTAAATTTAAGATAATCGGCATAATTTGCCACTTTGGTTGTACAGTTATATTAAAACGGGACCCACCCCCAAAAAGAGAACGAGAAAGGAAAATGAGAAAGTGTTTTAAAAATGCTGAAGTGTGCAGTTTTTCTACACAACGTCAGCATATTTCTACAGTGAATGTGACAGCCCAGCAAAACGACATTTCCTTGTGATTCTGCTAACTTTATGTAAAGGCTAATGTTTCAGAGTTTATCTGCTTTTTGTGTGGCGTTTTGGATTCGCACAACAGAAAATAGAAAGCGTTCTTTTAAAAAAGTTTGCAAAGTCGAGTGTGTACTATCAGTAATTTGTTTATGGCTCTATGATAACAGAACAGGGAGGGCCACTGAAGAAGACTGGATTTAGTTTTCTTCTTCTTTCCAGTCTCGCCCCCAGGGCTGTGTCACGTGATTTTTATGAGGCCAAGGCATGACTTCTCAAGAATTCCTCATGACTCAACAAGTGTTAAATGTTAGTATGAAACACCCTTAAGTGTTTCACTGACTACACTTGACTCTCACAGACCTTTGCTGTAATTATCTGGATACACTGGCAACCGTTGCTGCAGTGGAAGACTTTTTCCTACTCAGGACAAAACAGCTAACAGACTTGATATATGCAGCGCCTACTATTAAATTAGACATGTGACTAGCATTACGGGTGTTTTGAGTAAACATCACATTTCTGAGGTGTGCTGGCCTTTTAGGAATGTCAGGCTGTAGAACCCGTTTTAAATGGCAGGGTTGCAGTGTTATCCTGTTGCTGTGTGACAAATTGCATACCTTTGACGAGCCATGACTGCTTTGCATTTTAACTTGTAAATATGTTAGGTATAAACTGTAGTGTCTTGTGTTTTTCAAATAATTTTTTTGACTGTCACTGACTTGTTTCAGTGTTGTTTTAAGTACTTTGTTCCTCGTTTTAGTTTCAGTTAACATTTTTGGTTTGGCTTTTGTGTGGCTCTCACTTACAGTTTGTCACTTTTTTGGTTCTTTCAGTAATATATTTAGTAATTTGTTTAACTGCAGGTGAGGTGGAGAGATGAGGAGCGGCAGGAGGACTGAGGCATCTCTTAAAAGTTCTGCTCAACACCTTTCTGATCATAATGTTGGCACAGGTGTGTAGACGAATTTCCTTTTTAATCTTGGTGTTTTTGATCAGAGATTGTTGATCAATGGTCATAAGAATTTGCATAATCATGAAGAAACTGACCTTAAAGCCCATTGTCCCTTCAGTGGGCTGGTTTCAGTCATTATGTAAATGTACTGTTTATAAGGTTAGAGAAACCTGCAGTCAGCTGAGACTGAAGAAGTCACTTGGATGAGTGACGAAATGTTTCTTCCTCTGAAAACGCCACGTCCAGATGAACAGAATCATCCTTTGGAGAATTACTTACCTGGATGATTGAGAATGCATCAAGACCTTGGTGTTTTTGTTTTTTGAAATATTGAATTCATTTTACTTTTTGTAACCTAAATGGGTGATATGAATTTTGGATTTAAAATTTTGCTCTTCACTGTTACACTTCAACAGAGCTGACAGCTGCATGGAAAAGTTTGGCTCAGTCCAAAGTTGCTGTAAGTACAACTGAAGTAGTTTTCTGTTGAAACAGTGTTTTTGTGATCTCTTTCTAAATAATTGTCTTTTTTGTAGAAGCAGTTAAAACCGAATTTGCAGTCTGTGCGCAGTCTGACATTGGTATTTCCTGTTTGTAGTTGCGTCACATAGAAAATCGGATAGAAGCAGCTCCAGGAACAGGGGTTGTCCTGGACTCCGTCATTGACTCTAGCAAGAAGAAACCCTCTAGGGCCCGCCACAGAGGTGACTTATTCTGAGATATAAACCTTGTTCTTTGTAAATTGTGTTATGGCTAATTGGGTTTTCCTTTTTACTGTTGCTTACTACAGTCTGATTATAACTGTATGACTGATTATGAGTTCTGTAATGATTTTTAATGAGTTTGCTCTCTATCATAGATGGACGACAAGTTGATGACATCAGAGGGTCTTCAAAGCCCAGGGGTCAAAGTCAGCAGAGCCCAGAAAAGAGCACCTCACGTAGCCCCTTGAGAAATACCACCCAGGACAGAAATGTCAGAAGGAACAACAGCGTGGAATTCAGGGAACCGCTGGCCTCATACAGGTACTAATAATTAACTAAAATGTATTTATGAAACATTGATTACCCGTTAACAAAGCCGCCTGGTTGGCTTTTGGCTATGAAATTATAAAATAATTGTTATCTCTCAGGAACCATTTGAGTTTTCTCTCTAGGCAAAAATAGTTGAGGAGTTATGACATATTGTGAGATGCACATGGTACCTTGTAAATGCTTTGTGCTATGTGTGCGTGCGTGTGTTTACTATACAGTGCATAAGTTACTCGTGTGAGAATCAGAATAGAATAGTAGATCCCAACAAGTGAACTGTGGGACCAGCAGCTTTTTCTTTGTATGTTTGCCATAATTTTCTACGTCACCGCAGAGTGGGGTCAGGTGACTTAACACTTCCCACGATCATATTTTTCTGCTTGCTTTTTGTGTTTATGTTTAATGTAACAGTTACTGGTAATCTTCTGTTGCACTTATGGTAACGTAACCTGTTGTCTACTCAGTTAATGTTCACTTCACTTTGTCAGCCTGACTCGAAAAGCTGTGTGTGTGTGTGCGTGCGTGCACGTGTGTGTATGGGTTCTTACTGTCTTGTTGGAGACCAATATCCAAAATTTACTATACTGGTGGGGACCACAGTCCATGTCCCCATGTCAGGGTCAAGCATTCATTTTTGATGGTTTTTGATTGTTAGCAAACGAGGATAGCAAACCAGTGCACATGTGTGAGTGTGTGCATGCGGGACGTACTCATGTACTCTCAGTGCAAGCAGAAAAAGGAGACATTAGCATGACGGTTAATGACAGCTGTATGCAGTCTGATGTTACTCTCACACTGAGCTGAAGTCAGACCAGTGTAAATAAATTAGGGGAACAAGGTAAATATAAATATTTTTTTCATTTTATTTTGTTTAGATACAAATATTATTTATTTCTTTATTTACATCCAGTCAATTCATTTACTAGATGTAATTATCCTTTACATTTTATTTTACAGTGTTAGGAAAGCATTGACTAAGTCAAGCCTGATGCTAGTCCTTCAACATCAATAATGATTAATTAATTAATTAGTTAATTATTAACACTGACTGGGAGGTATCAATATTGTATGGGAAGTGGAAGAAGTTGGATCAGACTTGTTGTTGTTTTGTTACACACTTAACGTTCCATGTTCAGAAAACGTCACATACCATCTCTTTGTGCACTGTGGGCAGTGTTAAGATTTTTCTTACTAAAGATTAATATATCCAAATCATTATTTCAGTGTTGTTTCAGTTTTTCATCATTAAGTATTTTGGTAGAGTTCATTTTTCCAACCTTACATAAACCATAGTCACCAGTAAATATGTTCTTCTGTAAACTCAGTGAGCAATGAATTAAAAGTAAATCTTGATCCCCTTCTTGATCCCATGTAATCTGATTTGTGTCCAGAGAGGCCACCCCACCACCACATCCTTCCTCTCAGCCAGAGGCCCACAGTCAGAAGTCGGTGCCAGCGTCTTTGTACCCATCCTCTCCTGCCTGCTCAGATTCTCTGCCCAGCCAGCTGGTCTACCAGAAACGCACCATAGACAAGGAGGTTGACGAGGACCTAGACAGCACACGTTCCTCAGCTCAGGAGAGCGCTGAGGTGCGCTACCTCACTGACCAGCCAGCCCTGGATAGCATGAGGACTAAGGAAAGCAGCCCCAAAGCACAAGTTGGCATGGATAGACAACAGTCAAGCCCATGTATTGCTTCTACCCCAGGCTCTTTTCGACAAGGAGACAGCACGCCATCCACCAGCCCTGGTTCAGCTTCCCAGCGGTTGGAAAACCTAAGACGGCATCAACCCGACAACAAGCTGGAGAAACTCAAAGAGCGTATTAGAAGGCAGAGACAACACCTGGAGGAGGCTGCAGAGAGGGAGAAGCTGATGGGGAATCTGGGGCTGCCTTTAGCCACATTTATGGAGACTAGTGATGCTGGTACAAGTAGCAAGCCGACAGCCAAAATACGCAAAGTAGCAGCTGCACCACCTGCTCCTATATACAAAGGTATCTCAACTGTAGGATTGGCTCATCATAGTAAACCTTTCTGACAGATTTGAGTTGTATAGCAGGGAACCGGATGCTGTGTTTTATTTATACCATCATTTTATTCACAGGTTTCAACAGTACAGAGACAAAGATCCGGACTCCTGACGGCAAAGTTTGGAAGGAAGAGGACTTTCATAACCTCAGCAGAGAAATCTACAGAGACTTGTCGAAGCAGTTTGCTGGTAAACACAGAAGACACTTTTTATGTCATGATGTTTTTATCTGAACTTTGAAACATAACCGTTTTCTATTGAAAACAGTAGTTAATTTAAATGTTTTTGGATTCTGCATAAATCTAGATTTATGCATAGCCTTTGACTTACAATATTTTTTCGAATATTAGAATTTGCTGTCTGTTTGGCTGTATAGCTTATACTCTGTGTTTCTTGTCTTCAGAGAGCACCAGGCACCAACAGCAGAGGGAACAGAGAGCAGACGGGTCCAAAGAGAGGAGGCCTCCCAAAACCATTAGGAAGGTCCACAGAGCTGCCACCGCCTCTGACCTAAATCCAAAACCAGGTATAATAATCCTCTTTTATGTGTGGGCAAGCCCATCCTCTGATCTATTTTTAATTAGTGACAGTAGGAAAGCTAAGCAAGTGGAACAGTCTGACAGGATTTTGTCATGGGTCAGTGAACTTGCTGCCAACCAAGAGCCTCAAATGTCGAACCATCTCTTTGCTCTTCTACTATCTGCACTCTAGATATATACAGCGTTTCTTATGTGCCTTTATTCCTTTTGTATATTCATAGTTGTTGTTGTTGGTGGTGCTTTACCCAGCACACCCGAGTTTAAGTGGAGTAGTGATTTGGATGCTTTTGCATGGTAGACTTTTGGCTAGCAATGTTACGTGTTTTAGGCATGCAAGCAGCTTGCCTGTTCTTTTGATCTTTGTAGTTGTCTCTAACGGGTGTGTGTGTGTGTTTGTGTGGCAGTGCATTGCTGGCTGCTGGTGCAGTGTTAAGACTCCAACCTCTCGAGAAATGTCCAGCATGTGTGACATGTGGTCAGCTAGTAGCATACAGACACCAGCGTAGTAGAATTGTGCCCACACACTGGTGAAACCTGATCACTGCAGAGCTTCACACCCTCCCCCAACCCCTCAACAACTTGCCATCAAAAGTACATATTTTATGTGTATGGTTGCTATCCATCTTCAATAATTAGAATGTAATGTTAAAATGTGCCTGACCAAAGTCTTGCATCACTGTTCAAAGGGTGCTAAATGATTATTTTTCTAGTGACAAAGGACGTGCCACCTTTCTTCTTTTTTTGGTTATCATGGTAAAATCTTCCAATGGTGTTCTCAGTAATGAATCCAGAAAATACACAACATTTTCAGAGAACTGGTGTGGAAGGAAGTTGTCTTTCGTCAGTGCGAAACTGAAAGGGTGGGACAGACAAATTTGTCTCAGCTGTCACATATCTGTCTGTCTGCTGTTCATTATTTCTCGCTTTATAATAGACTCCTGTGTAAATGTTTGGTTTTTGTGTGATTTCTTGTATCCTCATTAAAAGTGTTTTACATTATGTTATAGATAACCCACTAATCTTGCTTTGATGTATTGACCCTTTGGTAAGGTATTTGATTTGTCAGCTTTTGGTGCAGAATTAGCTTACAAAAGGTTAAGACACCAACTTCAGCTTTTTGACTCTAACTGGCATCCTGTTTCATGTTTCATGTAGTTCCTCTTTTTTCCAGATAATCATGTTGAAAAAACCATAGTCAAGCTACGCTCAAAGCCGCAAAAGATCTTTATCTTGTGTTCTAGCTCTCTCTCACTCTGTGTCTTGTGGTTTCTTCTCTTTCCTTCACAACACTATAAATAGCCCTCTTAGATCTGTGGCCAGGTTCAGTGTGCTCTTTCACCCTGCACACACAGCTGCTGGGTTAGTAGAAGTGCAGCTTCATTACTGGGAACTGCTCTTCACGAGAAGTCAGAGTGAAGAGTGCTCCAGAGATTTCAGATAGAGGGACATTGCGTTTGTGCTGAGAGTGCTGTACCTGCTGTGTAGTCACTAAAGGCAAGAATGAGCGTATCCATTTTGGGATTTGGTTGTACTGCAAATTCAGTATTCTGCACTCATTGTTCTTTTGGTGCATCAACTCTTCCACACAGCAACTGAAGAGATTTGAAAAATAGACTCAGAGCAACTGCATACTTTTTTTTTTTTACTTTTTTTTATTGTAATAGTATTCAGTTGAATAATCATTGAAATCCCACTAAAGGAAAGTCAGATTGCTTCTTATCTTTCATGTGTGCTGTGTGTCTATTCTGGTGATGAATATATAGATGCTTGTGTTTCATGAGGCCAAGAGCAACTATACTAAATTGCTCTTCAGCAGCACACAGTCTCACGTGTGAACTTTGTTACTTGGCAGTGATCAGCCCTGCATCATGGCGGGAGGGCCAGAAGCTGGTGAAAATGGTACTAGGCCCAGTTCCTAAGCTGCCCAGAGCGGAGGACAGTCCACACGCAGCTGACTTACTGAGCCGAACAGGTGAGCACAGCAACCTAAACTCTTACCTATATGTAAAGAAGTTACATTGAATAGGATAGAGACAGAAAAGATCATTAGAAGTCTGTTAAACTTTAAAGACTCACCCACAGCATGTTAGTGTGACACCACTCAGTTGCTTGTTGAATAACTGATGTGTAAAATAGTTTGTACCCCAGCACCGCCTCATTTAAAAAAAAAAAAAAAAAAAATCGACTGTTTTCAGTTTACTTAAATCTGCCTGTGTTAGCTATTAAGCCTTTTAACTCCTGAAATAAATATACAGTACTTGATGCTATTATCTGTGATAAAGTAGTTTGAAAATGTTATAAGAAAATTCATAGACATATAGTTTCATTTGTCTGCAACATCTGACAGCAATGCAGAAAACAGAGCCTGCCAAAGGAATGTCATTAAATAAAGTCCATAGCTTCTGCTGCACACTTTCAGTAGACTTACATAAAGCCACACAAAGTCTTTGCTCGCTGTGTCTGTACTGACTACCACTGACCGGAAGAGATAGAAATTGACTGCCCTTTCTGGTTGGCTGCACAAGACATGACCTGATTTGCAGAGGCTGAACCAAGTGCATGCAACATGTACCATGGGGCATGGCAGGGGAGTGTTAACAAAAACAAAGTCTGGATTAGATGCTACATGGGAGTCTTCGATTTGGCCCAGATTAGAGTTGCCATAGCAAGCCTTCCCCTAAGCCTCATTTATTATGCATATGCGTATGTCTGATGCTTTAGCTCAGGAATTTTTTTAATCTGCTGCAGTCACATGTTGTAGGATAAGGTTGAGCGATATGTAAAAATTTTCCAACCGACAATCAGCAGTCCAATAACCGACGATAGGCAATATATCCACGCATGCACAGACTTTGTGATGGGAGGAGGTTGTAGACGGAGAAGACGATCCACTGGCTTAGTGGAAAATGGATGGGCTCAGCCTATCGTCGATAGTCGATATTTTTGTTCAATCGCCCAACCTTATTGGATGATGTCCTGTTTTTCAAGCTGAGATTAACATTTTTCTTATTGATATTTATCATAAAATATTTAATTTTATTAGCATAAGAGGTCAAGTCTGTTATTACACTTATTATTAAACAGGAGTCTTTCTTGGTTGAAATTATTTAACAATGCACATTGTTTTAGTGTGTGTCATTGTTTACATTATGAATGAATTACTTGTATGTCTGCTTTTCTGGAAATATTCACCAGATTCCTGCCACCGCTCAGAATCGAAGCGACGATCACATCCAAACAGCACAGAGCGGCCTTGCAGTGGATTTCAGGGACAATCACAAAGCCACCGCACACCAACATCTTTCCCTCAGGACAAGGTCCCAGGAGGATTAAGCTCAGACCTGTTGTCAGCAGACATCCAAGGAATACTGGATGACCTTCAGCTGGAGTGCAAAGCAGCTGAGAAGGAGGAAAGGGCCCGGAAAAGGTCCCGGGGTAGCAGTGGTGGTAGGAGAGGCAGAGGGGGCTCGGGGTCGCGAACAAGGACGCCCGTCTCTACTTGGGGAACTACTGTGGCAGCAAATGGCTCATCAAGAGTTTGCCACAGTGCCAGCCCCACTACACATCGTCCAGAAACCACCAACATAACTGATGCAAAACACAAGAAAAGGCACTATGATGCAGATACAGTACGCCAGTATATTGCACGGCAACAAGAAGAGAGAAAAAGGCGTCAGGCAGACGAGAAGAAGGCAATGCGGGAGGAGTCAGAGAGGAGACATCAGAGACTGCAGGAGCTCTACAGGAAGCAAAGAGAGGTTGCTAGAACCGTGGCAATTCCCACTGAGGCTCCTGTGGCCCCTGTACAAAAGCGACTACAAGAGACCTACAACAAACTGCTGATGGAGGAGGCCGAGCTGGGCGAAGGGGCCAGGCAGACACTCCCTGCAGTTCCTGCTACTCAGATGGTAAGTATATTCACATAAACACGGTAATTTTATTTATATAAATATGGAAATTGCATTGGATCAAATTGGAAAAATAAAGACACGATCACTTAATGTAGTGGAAAAATAAAAGTAAAATAAGTGTTGATGATGTATTCTTTTACAGAGAGCGATGTACCAGCCCTCGGGAGAGTCGGACAAAGAGAACAAACGATTAGAGGCACTCCAGAGCCCGTCAAGCAGTGATAGGTCTTTGAATGATCATCCACCTCCATTAACCAGGTACTTTCCTGCTCATACCCAAGTACAAGTACAAAACTGTGTTTACCGCTCACTCTCCAAAGTAACAAGCTCACTACATTCAACACAAATAGGCAACAACAACCTGCCAGTACACGCAGTGCTCGGTCTTCTTGAAATGATCTTTGTTTGATAACTAGAAAATCATCTGGTGATTGAAAAAAACAAAAACATGCTTGTTGTCAGATGTTTGGTTTTATGAGCATCACATGCAATTATCCCAGGGGTGTTTTATTACAGAAACAAACAAAAGTAGTGCACGTTGGAAAAAACCTGAGATAAGGGATGGAAAAATAAACAGCCTCATGGCCTAATAGGTTTTTACCATTTTGTACCACCAAAGTACAGGATGATTATTTGGAATGGCTTCATTAAAAAAAAATAAGTAGAAGACTCTTCAAAATGCCTCTATACAAGCTTTTAAAACTAATTCTGAGCTATAGCTACTGTCTGAGGAAGTTTTGCTGTTTGCTTACCTTAGCAGTAAACATGGTTGTTGCACTTAAATATGATTAGTCTTCGTTTGTCCTCTTACATTGTATTAAATTTTTTTGTCACTATCTTTCACAGGATTGAGCTTGATCTCGGAGTTGCCCCTTTGCCTCATCACGAACGTTTGTACCCACCTGTTAGACCGCTGACTGGACCCAGCAGCACTGCTCAAGGATCGGATGATGACCGTCTCTTCTCTCAACTTTTGAGACTAGAGGCAGAAGTGGCTGCTAGTAACGGCATGAAAACCCCGCGACCAGTCACAGCCCCTCCCAGCAGGTCCCGGTCCAAAATGTCCCGCATCGAAGCCATCAAGGCCACAGCTGCATCCCTCTCTAACCGCATAGAAAGTGAGGCGCGGAAGCTTGCTGGGGAAGGCATCAACTACGGTACTGCAACATCAGTGGATATGGATACTGTTTTAGCTCCTGGGCCCTCTAGTCTTGTCGATGGATGGGCAGAAACGGCTGCACAAGACACAGAAAAAGATAACATGGCTCTTAGGATCCAGAAGATTTTGACTACCACAAGTTATAGTTCATACAATGGCACAGCTCTACCAGGAGCAGGTAGTCTGCATTCCTTCAGGGAGCAGATGTTGAAGAATGGTAAACAGACTTCTGTTGATGTAATCGATCCCATTTTGAACAGTTACACACAGGAAAGGGGGAAGCTAGTCAATGGCTTGGAGAAGGAAGCAAGAATAAATAAATTGTCAGAAAGGAAACAAATCACGGAGGAGGGGCAGAATAGGACGGATCTCCACGATTCAAGTGGTGGCTCTATTAGTGAGGGTCCTCTTCTGAGCGAAGGGAGTTTTTCTGAGGATGAGCAAAGTCCTCCTCACCCCTCTAGATATAATTATGTACCTAGACCAGCAGATCGCCTGGAAGCGGTGGACTACTGTGCACGTCAAAGAAAGGATTACCAGCGACTGATGGAGTTCCAGCGGGAAGCAGAGAAATGCTCAGGCCTCAGCTTATCCTTTGCACAGCAGGACCAGGACAAAGCAGTTTGGGAAGAGCTGAACAAAGGAAGCCCTCTGAGTGTAATCAACATCTTCACTAAAAACCATCACAGCCACGTTAAAGGTAAGTTCACATGTGAGTATACATAGAATGGCTTCCCTTAATGCATTTTATATGGAAACTGAAATGGTCATATGCAAAATACTAGCGGGCAGTTTAGATAAGGTCATGTCTGTTCCGTCTCCAATTTGTTCTTTAGTGAGTGACAGAAATGTGGAGAGGAATTCTCCCTCTGCCCATTCTGTGGCCTCTGGAAATGGACCTGGAGATACAGCAGTCTATGAGGATGACTTTGTATCATCACATAGCAGCAAAGCCAGTGGACAATTAAGGAGAGGCTCCAATTCTCCCAGGTAATTGAAGATGTCTTCAAAGTCACCACTGGGTGGCGTTCATGTCACACAGATGGTTTCTCCAGCCCTTTCAGATGCAAAGATATGTCCTCCTGAGCTTTTTAGAATAAAGACTAACTTTCAGGATCACTTTTGTTTCCTTGCTTTATTTTTGTTTGTGTTGTATGAAAGAACTTGAAACTGATTAAAACAGTAAAACTGGTGATTCATGTGTCCTCACAAAGAATCCTTATTATCGAAGTCATGTTATCCATATATAGTAGAGGACAACACATTACTGTGATCATGTATGGGGAAGTGGGGTGTTGTGTCTGATTGTTGTGGGGTTTTTGTTTTGTTTTTTTCGACCGATGTATTTCTGTAAATTTTGAGTGAACAACACTCAAAATGGAGATATGCTCTTGATAGAAGTTCAATACTCACGATTTCTTTCTGCACTCTTTGCTAGTGTGAACAGTCACTTTGAAGAACTGATGAGGAGGTCACCTTATGAAAAAAGTCCAGATTGCAGTCACTCCCACCAATCATCCTTTCAGTCATCCAATCACTCACAGCATCTTTCCTCTGGTTCAACACCTGCTTCCTCACCCCTCTCCAGGCCCTCTGCCAGGAAAAGAGGTGAGATTTAAAAAAAATTAAATAAAATTATAAAATGTGTAATGATTATTTTCTGACATGGCCAGGTTGTAAACTTTTTTTTTTAATTAATACGTTTAAGCTTATTAACTATATAAGCTATTTCAGTTGAATTGTCTTTGAATTCATAATTGCAATATAACAAAGTTTTGCTTCTTTGCAGGAACAGTATCGGATCAGAGTGACACCACTCTTGTAGAGGAGCAGAGGAGCTCTTGCTCTCCACCCTCAGAAGCACTATCGTCTGCGTCCAGAAAGGGGGGCTCAGACAAAAACTCTTCCCAGACGCAGGCCAAGAGTGTCCATTCTAATGACACACTAGGGGAAACTTCAGGCCACGCTCACCAACAGTAAGCTTATTTCAGTGGTATAATGGCTGAAAATATGTCACCTGATATGTTAATCTGCAGATTTTTCTGTTAAGATCATTTCCAAGATATCCAACAGAAGTATTTACAGAACTGTTTGAGAGCAGGATTAGTGGTGTGTACTGTTCATACAAATTTAAGTTGCCCTCCCATTCTGTAATCTCTGGTATTTCCCTCCTCCCTGGTTTTCAGTAGGCTTTAATGCCACGCTGCTTTTCTGTTGTGGTGGGTCTGCTGGCTTACACTAACATATCTATTTGCTGTCTGAATGTGGTGGGTTATAGGTGTGTGTATATATTTTTCATTTAGGATCACAGCATGAATATATTTCTTTATTTCTGGGTGCAGTCTGGCTGTCATAAATTAAAAAAACATTTAATTACTTATTTTTTTCCTGGATGCAGGTCAAGTATGAAGTAAAATTTACATTAACCCAACACCAGCTGTGCTGTTTGCTTCTTACAGTGTTTCCAAGTTAACCTAAAATTGTCTTAAAAATGTGCACTCAGGAATAATTTGGTTATTTTCTGAACTAGGCAGCATCAGTTGTTGCTGTTCCAACCACTCTGAAAACTCCACTTGGCAAATACTGTTATTTATTAACCAAAAGTAAATGTATTTAAGCATGATGAATTACTAAACTACACTTAAAGGGGCCTCAGTTGAGGCTGCCAGTCTAAGCAGTCTTGTGGTTTGCTGTTCTCTTGAGGGCCTGAGGGTTTAAGCGGGCGTGTAGTGCCCAGCAACAGGACCGCACTGTAGTTCAACCCAAGACAGAAAACACTGGTTATTTTGTTTTGGAGGCCCACAGGGTTGTTGATCGGGTCATTCAGCTTCACCAGCGCTTGGGCCTGCTCCCAGGGAGAAGGAAAGAGACTTTTTTCCCCTTCTAATCCCACTGTGAAGTAGTGATATTTGAGCCCCCTAATGGTACTCCAAAGCCCAGGTGGCAGATTCTTGGGATTCTTCACGGTCTGTGTGTCTTCCACAATAAAGGAAGAAACTTAGGAGAGAATTGTGAATTTTTTATTAATAGCTTTTACATTGCATATTTCTATTCTTTAACTATGTGAGACAAAAACAGAAATGTTTTTAAGGGAAGTCCCCCATCTGTAGTATTTGGACTTTTGACAAGTTGCTTTCATGTCACTATCCATGCATATGACAGCTGTCTTAATATTGACCTTGTTTGTAATTTTCCTATTATATATTAATGTGTGCAGATTTTGGTGAAAGGAAAAAAAATCTTTTGTAGAGTTTTAGAAAATGCTATTATGTTTTAGGCGCCCCTCCTTTCTTTAAAACTGCTCATAATTCATAATCCTGCGCTCTCACAGCGGGGCTTTGCTTCTCGCTTTTTAACCTTTGCAGGACCCGGGCTGTCCCGCTCTTTATCGCTTCTGCTCCCATTCTTCAGAATAGGCAACCGTTTCTGTAAAACATGCTCAAGTGAATATTAAAAACCCCATTTTGAAACTCTTATTTAAATCTTTATTTAAATGCCAGTTTCATAATGTCAGTTTTGCAACAATTTGTGAAATATCAAATGTCTGCTTTCTCACTTCCCCATTCTGTATTCAGTATTAAAACGTGACGGTAACTATTACATTTACATCTGATTTCAGCGCATCCCCAAACCCTACGTACTGATGATGTTTCATTGCTTGTTATTACAGGTCCAGATTGGTTTACCCTACTAGTTCTCCAGTTTCCTGGTCTCCTCCAACAGCAGAATCTCCCAATGAGCTTTTGAGAAATACGTCCAACCAGAACATGAGCACTTTAACTTCTGGTGGTAGAGCAGAGAGCAAGTCCACTGGTAAAAATAAAGTTCTTTTGCAGATCTATTTTTAATTATCTATTTTTATTTATGTCTCACTCCCTTTGTCACCCCTTTGTTTCGTTCCTTTCTCCCAGGTGAGCTACAGTATTCACCTGGTGTCCTGCAGCAGCGTATGGCAGCAGAACTCCATTACTTGGACTCAATTGAGGAGTCATTCAGACAGTTGGGGGATGTGGAAAGGTTAATGGGTGTGTCCATGGCACAGCAGGAGAGTGCATCGTTGGCCCAAATGCTCAAGGTAAAGCAGAAGATGTTTCCTATGAAATACTAATGTGATGATATATATTTAGTTCAATTCAGTTTTATTTATATAGCGCCAAATCACAACAACAGTTGCCTCAAGATGCTGTATATTGTAAGGTAGATCCTACCATAATACACACAGAGAAAAACCCAACAATCAAATGACCCCCTATGAGCAAACACTTTGGCGACAGTGGGAAGGAAAAACTCCATTTTAACAGGAAGAAACCTCCAGCAGAACCAGGAACAGGGAGGGGCGGCCATGTGCCGCAACTGGTTGGAGTGAGGAGGAGGAGGAAGACAGGATAAAAACATGCTGTGGAAGAGGGACAGAGATGTGTATTAGCTGTGACATTAGTGCTTACCTTTCACAAGTTTCGAAGGATTAAAAATGACTTAGTTTCTATAATCTTTTTGACTCATGAAATGTGATTTGATATTTTACACACAGGGCCGTTTTTAAGTATCTTTTTCTCTAAGCTTTGTTTTTATCTCTAAATGTTGTATTAGTTACAGCACCAGCTGTGGTGAAAACAAGACTTTACACTTTATTCACCTACTATGTGAACTTTGGCCCTGCAGGCCAAGCAGCAGCGCCATGAACGGGAGCTCTACGAGTTGAAGATCAAGGCTGAACGAGAAGCTCTTGAGACGAAACTACAGCTGGAAGAAAACAGACAGAGAGTGGCCAGGGTACTACACACAATCAGCTCACAAGAACCAACAAAATTTTTATGTATTTGTGGATAATAGATTCAACGTTTGCTGTATAACCTTTTAATTTCCAGCATATGAGTGCTTAGTTTTTGTTTGTGTAATGTATCTCTATGTATATGGTTTTGTCCAGGCTCATATAGAACTGCAGGAAAACTTGGCCGCATCTCAAAAAGAGACTTTGGAAGGCCTCCAGGAATCAACTACTAAGATGATGACTCAACAGGCCGAGGCAGCGCAGTACACAGCCGATGCTGCCCGACACATCAAAGAGGTTAGCAATCAGTTCCCTCCTCCATGCCTGGAAAAAACCTGCGTCCTAATTTTACAACAAAAGCTGATTGATTGTTGACTAACAGTAAAGGGAAATATGAGTGGAAGAAGAGAAAAAGCACAACATCCAGCCTAAGAGTCATGAGGTCATACATTTTGATCACCGTATTGTGTTTAACTTCATCAGATGACAGAACTAGTCCGGTCGCAGATGTCAGGAACTGTGATTGTCCCTCCTGTTGCCACTGACTCCTCCACAGTGGAGCAAAGAAAAGAAAATGACACTTACTCGATGGAGCATCGACAGGATAACGTAGACTCTGACAGGTAAACTCCAAACGATCACACTCGCTTTCCTGTCAGTTTCTGATTTTTATATCATTGGTAACAGCAATAGGCATGCCAAGCAAAAATGCTTTGCAGGGAAGCGCTTGATGAATTGAAGGCTGCCCTTCACCTCATGTTAACACATGACTGTGCAAAGCTGCGGCAGGATTTCGACATGCTAGCCTTAACTAATGGAGTTTTCACTATTAGACACACCGTTTGAACTGTTGAAATATTCACAGCCATGTCCATCTCTAATAATAATAAACAGCGAGTTGGACATGCATTAGGGTTAACAATCCAAATGTTGTCAACGCTTTTACCTCTAAGGCCTAAATTTAAAGTCCTGTTCTCTTACAGCTTTCAGAGTGAACCATCAAACAGAAGGACCAGGTCAGAGGAGCCCCCGAGTCATTCTGACTCACTATCATTTAGGAAACCAAATCTCAGGTACCAGTCAATGTCTTTATGCAGTGCCATGTTTGCTGTTTTGTTTTGTTTTTCACTATATTTGAGGAATACAGAGTGAAACAAACCCACTCAATATGGCTTTTTCCCCTTCCCTTAGTGGATCTGCCTCAAGCAGCCAACACATCCCATCACATCACTTATCAAACAATGGAGAGCAGATGAAAAAAGAGGCCATAGAGGGGAAATGGAGGAATAGTGGACTTGAGAAAAGGCCAAAACAGGAAGCAGCCAGCAGCTCCATAGAAGAGGAAGTTCCAGCAACAGCAAATGACTCGGTCTGCAGTGACAGCATTCCATCTGTACTGGATGAAAAAGGTAACAGTTAAAAATTTGACATACATTTACATTTTTGCAGTCAGATGTTGATATCGTCACTGTTGGAGGAAAATCTAAAAACACAACGGTCACTTTTGATCTGTGTGTCAAAAAAACAAAACTTGACCCTGAGTTCATTTGGTCTGTGGCCCTTCAGGAGACAGTACATCAGTGGCCACAGAGTACTCGCTCAAGTTTGACGAGTCCATGACAGAAGATGAGATAGAAGAGCGTTCCTTCCGCTCTCTTCTGCCATCTGAGGCACATCGCCGGGGAACTATGGAGAAAAAATCCCGCCACCACGAGGAGTCAGAGGATGATGGAGCCAATCACAACTCACTGGTTTCAGGACCAGGGTTGCACAATTCTTTTAAGGTGAGAGTCCAAACACTGGCCAGCACAACCACTTGATGCAGCTATATAATTAAAATCATTTTTTACTTGTTCTATACCTGTTCCTTACTGAACTTATGGTTTCTGTTTCTTCTTTGTCCCCTCTTCACATTGCCCTGCAGTCACAGGACTCAAACATAGCCTTCTCTGGTGGACAGGACAGCTTTTCTCAGTTCACTATGGACATGGTTCGCCAGTACATGAAAGATGAGGAGGTAAGACTGCAGCACCAGAGCTCTCTGCTGCGTCTTCGCCAGAAAGCACTCAAGGAGAAGACCAGAACAGAGCTGGCCTGGCTAGAGCACCTGAAAAAGAAGCTGAGAGATAAGGGAGAGGATGACAAAATGCCACCAATCAGGAAGAAGCAGAGAGGCCTTCTCTTAAAGCTACAGCAGGAGCAGGTACTGGGGACGGCAAAAACACCACTACATTGAGGGAGCTTCACTGAATACTGTGATGTTAACAATTTCTTACTAACCAGTCTTCGCTCTCCCTGTGCTCATTTTCTCAGGCTGAGATCAGGCGGCTTCAGGAGGCCAACAAAGCTGCGAGAAAGGAAAGGCAGCTGTTGCTGAAACAGCAGGAGGAGATTGAACGGATGAGAAACTCAACACTCAGGCTGAAGGAACGTCTCAAGTGTGCTGGGATTGAAGCACCTCCTGTAAGTAGCTCGGTCATTTATCAGCTCTAGAACTCCTGCAGAACAGGAGATTTCAGTTCAGCTCGTGGTTTGTTCGTGACAGGTAGTCTTGAATGAATACAGGAAGAAAATGGACATTTAACCAAACATGTTGGTGTGCTCATTTTTTTCCCTTATTAATTCTCAATCTTTCTGCATATCTCAATAATCCTGTAGGAGACCCCGGTGTCAGAGACCCCAGGGTCTGAGCCAGCTTCCCCAGATATGAAGCATGCTGATGATAACCGCAGCCCCTCTCCCTCACTCTCTGTCTCTGGAAGTGAGACTAGCAGCATCATGCAGAAGCTCAAGAAGATGCGCTCTCATATGGATGAAAAGTAAGGACTTCAATTTAATCTTCATAGATTAACTGGGCTTGACTGCCTCCTTATTGATAAGCTTCCCACTGAACGTTAAGAGTTCATACTCATTATTTTTTATTTATCTATTCATTTATTTCATCTTAACTTTTGTTTTACTTTGATTAAAATCTTTGCTTTAAATATGTGCCTGTAAAGACATCCCTCCATTAGTGCTACATTCTTGGATATCAAGAATATAGCACTGATTATTAAAAAGAAAAGGTATCGTAGATTATAAATGTCGCCTTTTTTATTCTAGTGTGACAGGATAGAAAACAGATGTACATTTACTATGGGAGATCTTATTTAGCAGTAACTCGGCGTGCTTCTCTTGTTGTTTTAAAGTGTTGTGGATTTGAAAGTAAGCATGCTCTGTTTAGCTTAGACGAGCAGCCACACGCTTGCTCGATACAATAAACTTTATAGAAAGCTGTCCTACTGATACATTTCAAAGAAAGAACATCAGACAATAATCAACCAGCCTAAATAATTACAGTACCAGTTGACCTTAGCACTGCAACATTATGCATATGGCGTGTATCCCATGAAGTTTATTACACCCACTGACTCTCACATTGGCCATGGACTTGGTCTGTAGGTCATCTTAAGCTTTACACTTGGTCACCAGCTTTGGTCAGGTGACTGCAGAGACTCACAAATCTAGATGGGGCGAACAAGTGAGAATTGTTCTGGGATTTATAATTTACGTATAAGTGACAGACCGGTCTTCCGTCCCCCCCTTTTTCAGCAATTTTTAACACCTACAACAAAAAATATGTGAGCGATTTTACTGTGGTTTTGTTTATTATGTTACAGGGTTCAGGTAGATGATATATAATAATATAATCTGATCATTTAGACAACCTTTTCCCTGTTATTCTCCAAATCTGCTGTCTTGTTAACAATGGCAAGAGCAATTACACCTTTACTACCCAAAAATGCCCAGTAACAACTTCCCCTAATGGTGTTAACCGACACTAATTTTGTTCGACAGTCATAGTTACACAGCAGTTTGTCATTTAACTCCCTCAGTAGCAGGTTAGCCAGTAATGGCATCCCGACAGACCCCCAAGGTTACCTTAATACACACACGCTGAGTCAAATGCTGATAAAAGGGCTGTTACAAAGCATGACAAGAAGTGCTTTAAACGTAACAGCCTGACACCTCGGGTGCGATAAAACTACATTTTCTCATATCGCTCTCTCCCTTTCTCTCTGCTTGTCTCTTTCCTCTGCGTCTTGTTCTGTTTTCTTTACATTACGTACGTGTGTCTGCGTGTGCGCTGTAAATGTCCGTGTCCTCGTTTGTGTGGCTCTTTTGACTTTGTCCGTTGCGTGCTTGTGTGTTGTAGACACTGTTCTCCTGTCCACTACTTCTTCTCTGTGTTCACGGCCTATCACTGGGCCTCCCTCAGTGTCTGTCTTCCCAACCTTCACCCTAAATTCCAGCTCTTTATCTACAACCAGTTGGTCAGGTACTGTACAGCGTTCTCTACCTATGCACCTAGCCCTGCCCTGCCTCAACTCCACCCATGGAACATGCTTGTGTTCATCCACTGGCACTGGGACCTTGGTGGGGTGGGATGGTGAATGATGTGTGCTCATATGTCTGAGGTTTTTTGTGGGCTTTTTCAAGGTTTACAACTTTCAGGATGGGGGTTTTGCGCAGGGGCTGAGTTTGGGTGAAAATTTAAGGTGCCCAAGGACCGCTGCTTCAATGAAATAAGATAACCTTTTAGCTGCTTCACTTTGAGATAACCATTTATTTTCTAGTCCTTGATATTTGTGGCATCAGCAAGATAAAAAAAAATCCAGTGTTACCGGAGAAGGTATTAAAGCACACTGGTCGAGTGTAAAACAAAAAATATTAGGGAAAATTGAGAAATATTAACCTTTTGATTTGCAACGGTCAAAGTGTATGTTATTTAGTAGGAGCCTTCCTTGCTGGATGGGAATCTCAGACTAATTTGTGTCATGTTTAATTTACTGATCTTTCCCTCCTTACTTCTTGACTCTTGGAATGAAATACCGAAATTTGCAGTGTAAATTAGTCTTTATATTGTGGCTTCTAGCTGAGAGCTGCAGCCTAGTTATCAAAATAAAATGTTTAGAGATGAAACCGCACAGTGACATTGAAGTAAAGGAGTTTTCAGAGAAAAGACCATAGATAGAGTGGTTTATCTCTTTAATGAGCCCAGTAAATCTTAACTAGCGCTTTTATTATGTAACTGTTGCATAGGATGGGATAATAAGTACAGATGGTCATTGGCTCTAATAATTGAGTTTGGGAAGGCACTAAAGAATCTCCCCAGTCTTGGTCTTTAGTATCTGGGCTGTCATCAGTATAAATTAGGTCAAGAGAAAGGCTTTAAATTAGATCAAGGCTAAATAATACTGCACTGTAATGGCACCCTTAGCTGTGGGAGATGTTACAAAACAGCTATACCTGACTGCACTTTATTTTGATAGATATTTGTACGTGTTAGTGTCCCTGATATACATTGAATTGAAGAATTAAACAGTCTTCTTGCTTTGGGAGACAACAAAACTATTCTTTTAGTTGTTAATCTGATATATAAGGCGGTTCAGTGATTGCAGACAACCACGTATAGGAAAACTTGGAGATTGGCGTGTCTGTTCTTAGGAATCAAAAAATTTTATTTAAACTGCTTAGTTTGTTTGAGCTGTGTGTGTGTGTGAGAGAGAGAGACTATGCTTATTGCCCCCTGGGTTTGAATCTGATGCATGGATCTGACATCTTCACTGTTATTTTCCTTCTCCTCTTTTTTCCTAAGTGACATTTCATCACTTATTTTATATAATGGGTAATTGTACATGTCTTTATTTGGATGATTATTCTGGGCATGTGTTGGATGTGTGTTTTAATTCTGTGTGCGCTAGACAAAAGTTTGAGGTGAGTTTGCAGTAATAACTGAATGTCAAGGTGATTCTGGGTTTGCTTGCTTCTGCCAGGTCATATTTAACCTTTTCTAATGCTCAGTGTATTTGTACTGCTTCTTTCAACTCTCTTTCTTCATCATCCTCATCTCTGTCATCCTCATCTTTCTTTTTTTTAACCATTCTTCCACTTTCTCTTTATCACTTTGTTTTTTCCCATTTCTTCCTTAACATCCACCTCTGTAGGTTCCTGACCAAACGAGAACAACAGCTGATGCAAAGGCGGCACCACGCTGAAGAGCTGCTGCAGTGGAAGCAGCGACTGGACAAGGAGGAGGCAGAGGTCCGTAGGATGGAGAAAGAGGCCCTGGTTGCGTGGGACCAGAAAAGGCTTCGGGACAACCATGTTGACGTGTCAGAGGGACAGGAAAAGGACATCTCTGATATAAGCTCCCGTCCCACTCGCCACCGAAGCTCAGAGTCCAGGACTGACAGCGAGAAAGGTGAAGCTCCAGAATTTTCCCATTTTCAAGTGAAGAACATAGTTTAACCTGAAAGTGACAACGTAATGGAATTAAAAAAATACACAACATCGTTTGGGAGTAAGAGTAACCTCTGTGTTGGCTCATTAATATGACAATGTTTATTTGTTTCATTTTCAGAGTATGTTAGCGAGGGCGACTGTTCGTCAGTGACAGCCGAGTCCAGCATACACACAGAGGGACCGGCTCTGCCTGCCTCAGTCTCTGTCCAGGGCACCTCTGCTAATTACACCCAGGACTTCACTTCAGCACCACAGTCACCTACAAGTCAACTGCGTGTAATGGATTTTGTATTTTTAACTTTTTGTGTTTTATTGTTTCAACTCAATGCTTTTATACTCATATACCTGTTTGAAATGAACACACGTCTGTGAATGTACAGTAGAAAGAACTTTATAGCTGTGCTTTTTCCTCTGTTATAGTTCTTGAGGATTAGTGAAAGGGTTCACTAAGCCTTACTTCATTTACTGTAACTGTAAAATATTAATGTAAGCATACCATCGTTTGACTGTGATCTCATGTGTCATGTCCTGAAGTAGTATTCCTCTGTCTTCCCCTCTAGTCTAATGCCCCTGAAGGCAGCCACAGCCCTGCTCAATCTCCTTCAGAGGGCAGCAGTAAAACAAAGATGCAGCTCCGCTCCACCTCTCGGACACCTACCCGCCCCTGCTCTCAGCCCACCGACCCTCCAATGGCCACACAGCCTGGTAAGTTACTCGTGTGCAAAACCCACGCTGAGATTGTAGCGTTTTTGGAGTGTAAAATTCTTCCCGACAGTTCTTAGAGACGAAAGGATGGGTAAAGCAGACGGCTGACATAATGCAGCTATATTGCTGGCGCTGTGTAGGCAGGAATAATGTGATGATGCCAGAAATGCATTATGCAACCACTTCCCTGCTCCCTAACAAGCTTAACTGTGTGATAGGAGACGGGAACTCTTTGCATTGCACTTTATCGTACCAGTGAAAACTGTTGTGCTGGCCTAGTGTTGTGGCTGAATGTGCTCTATTCATTTCCAGGTCACGTTTTTAAAACGTTTTCAATATTCTTTTGTTCATTGTGTTTATGAAAATGAAAATTACACATTCCTGTTAAAGAAAATGTACAGTAATCCCCAAAGAAATGGGTTTGTGTTTGAGTGGGCTAGAGGTTGGATTACCCATTGCTAATCAGAGGCCTGGCACCAGTTTCACATTGTAGCTGTGATTTGTCATGTACATTTTTCTTCAGAAACCATTTCAGACCAGAGTGACATAGAGAGTCGTATCAAGGCCCTCAAGGAAGAACTCAAAAAACGTAAGCTGATGGCCTACCAGCTAAAAAAGGAGCAGAAGAAACGACATAAGGAGCGACTGAAGGCTGAGGAGGCGAGTCTGTTGAAACAGCTCGAGGTAAACGTGATTATAGATATGCAAATTACATTTAAACAATCAGTTAGATCTGAGTATTTTTTTTCTTCTATGGACGTTTACCTGTGCGTGCGTGTGTGGGAAAGAGTTGTTGTTGTTTTTTTATAGATTCCTCTTCTTATCTCTGCTATCATTCTCCTGTTTTTTATTTTTATTTTTCAGAACTATAACAACTTCATTGAGAAAACTAAAGCAGAACTTAAGAAGGAGCCAGACTCAACACTTGGTACCAGCTCCCAAATCAATGAGTCCAACTCTGTTTTAGAGCATCTTCCATCTTCACACAGGTACAGAGAATAATATCATATTTTTCTACTGGAAACATCATTTTAAAATGAGTGGTGTGCTGTTAAAAATAAATGCTTGTTTCCCAGCTCGGAACTCATCAAAATCTCAGAGCCTGAAAGGACACAAATTGATGCATCATTAGATTATCGTGAGTGTTTTAAAGTCATTATAATAAATACATTACGTGCAGTGTTTATTCAGAATGTGTTTTCACAAATATGTTAATGTGGCTCTCTCCACTCTTATGACAGATGCCTTTCCTAAGTCGGATCTAAGCAGATCCACTTCAGTGCCTGAAGATGTGTCTGTTGAGGCGCTTCAAAGAGTCACTCCGGGTGTGGCAATATCTGGCAGCCCAGAAAGTCCAACCCCAGGACAGCACTCCACAGAAGACAAGTCAGAATATGCAAATGAGAATATTGTTTCTGATTGTAGATCTGATATTCAGGAAGAGCTGGAGGTGGAAATAAGCTCCAGAGTTGGGGATGAACAAACTCAGCATCTTTTAAAACTGGAAAATGAAGACAGACTTGACTCACAGCAGAGTTTGCCTACACCTAAATGTGTGACCTCTTCTGTGGATGAAGAACAACAACTTTCATCAGCTGTTAGCCTTGAACAGGGAAATCAGATGAAGCAGAGTAAAGCGTCTGATGTAAAGGAACCTTTACAGCCAGATGTTATTGTCCCTCAGCCACATTCAGCAGTAGCGGACCTCAGAATCTCACCTCATCAAACCTATAGCTCTGCATCTGTTGGCCAATCCCAATCCCCGTACTCAGATGCTTTTGGTTTGGTTAAGGAGGCTTCCATAAAAGATACTCTGCCTTCTTCAATAGCAGATGGTTATCACGATGACTTTGAGTCATCAGGCGATTCTTCATCCAAGGGAGAACATCATAGTTCCAAGGCTGAGTCTCAAACCTCCCATGTTTCCTCCCACGAAATCAAGGGTTCAAGAAAAGATGCGTCTAGCGGTGCCCTGGCATTTGACAGCCCGGATGAAATTGCAGAGGAAGAAATAGCTGAAGATTTGAGTCACCATTCTGGCATCAGTGTGCCTAGCCATAAATCTGGAAGACTGCTGGATCTCAATAAGCAGGCAGTGGATTTTAAACAGGACAATGAGAACATTAATTCCAGACAAACCATCTATTCTCTGCAGGTCCCCCTCTCTCCTGTTATAGATGAAATGCCAGATTTTTACATTGGAGACAGAGTTCTTGTTGGTGGTGTTCAGCCCGGCACTTTAAGATTCAAAGGTCCAACCAGCTTCGCAAATGGTTTCTGGGCAGGTGTGGAGTTGGACAAGTCTGAAGGGAGCAACAACGGCACCTACGATGGAGTAGTATACTTTGAGTGTGAGGAGCGCCATGGCATATTCGCTCCACCAGACAAAATCACGCACCTCCCGGACAAGTTTGAGCTCTACACTGATACCACAGAAGATGAGGACTCATTCTTTGATGACTTGTCAGATAAAGATAGAAATGAACCTAAAACAGATGACGGCAGTTTCCAAGTGCAAGGAAATCTTAACAGGGAAAATGAACAGAACTCTCATAAGGAGACTGAGTCAAATGATAAGAAGGAAATGGATGGATCTGATCTCAAGAGCCAGGGTCCACATCGGGACAGACCCCACCTCAATTCACAACATCACAAAGAGTCTAAGCATCAATTTTCTGATGGGAACATGAAGGACATAATGTTGAATTTTGAAGATGCGTCACACACTCTCATCATCTCTGACTTGGATAAAACAGGTCAGGTGATGGAGAGTAAAAAGGAGATTACAGCCCTTGTTGAAAAAGAAGACACAGAGTCACATGATGATAAGAAGAAAGAAAAGGGCAAGGATTCGCTGGACACGGTTGCAGACAGGCTTGTCAACAACTTTGTGAAAGACGCTCTTAAACAGTGTGCTGAAATTAAAAGGGCGAAAGAGCAGAAGATTGAAGCTGCCAACCAGATGAATGGAGACCTGTTTGGTGACAGTGCTGAAGAAGAAGAAGAAAGAGAATGGAAATCTACAGTGGATCAAAAAGACGATCTACCCTTCTTTCTACCAGTTGAAAAGGAGGAACTGTCCTCTCCAGAATTGTGTAACCGACCGGTGAGTTTATTTCTAACAGTTTAATAACAGATTATTTCATTTCTGCTTTTTTTTTTCTTCTTTTTTTTTTTTTTTTTAAAAAGGATTTTTTTTTTA
>VUQR01023745.1:27871-38664 GCA_015108515.1 Hemichromis elongatus | reverse complement strand
AAAAATTTTATAAAGAAAAAAAAAAAATTTTTATTTTTTATATTTTTTTAATTTTAAAAAAAAACAAAATAAAAATTTTTTAAAATAAATTTTTTTTTTTTTTTTTTTTTTTTTTTTTTTTTTTTTTTTTTTTTAAAAAGGAGTTTTGGAGAAAAATAATAATAAGATCAAAGCAGTCGGCTAAACTATAATAAGGACCCACTAGCAGTGATGACATCAAGATAGTGATTTGTTTATTTGACCCTGCTCTCTGGATTTGTTCAGCCAAAGTCCAACTTTATACTGACAGACTTCATTGAGTTTGGTGGTCTGTGCTAAAAGCCTTTGTGTCTGAAACATTTGTAAGCAAAATAACTCTTTGAGACTAAAATGCAAAACCGAAACTTATTATAAGTCTTGTGGTGTGATTTTTACACTTTAGATGTTAATATTTATCAGAGGTGCTAATGTAGAATTGAGTGTAAGCATGGTGTTGATGTTGTCCTTCATTTTGTCATTTTTTCTTTTTCAAAACAGGAGAGTCCAGTGTTGGGTGCCAGTGGTCAAGAAGAGCTCGCTAAGCGTCTAGCAGAGCTGGAACTGAGCCGTGGACTGCTCGATGACCTCGGGGATGATCAGGACTGGTTTGATGAAGACTTTGGCCTTAGCTCCCGTAGGAAACAGCAGAAACTCAAAGAGGAAGAGGCACGACTGGGGGTGGCATTTGGGAGGTCTAGCTCATCGGCTGGCCCAGCTATGGGGGAAATGGGTTCGTCATCAGGGGGAGAACCTCAGGTAAAGACACCACCTAGACCGGAGCTGCCTCTCCCCCTGCCTCCTAAGCTACCTGAGCAGCCTGCCATGGTGGTACCTCACTCAGCTGTAGAGGTGGAGAAGATGGTCCATGCTGCCACACAGGAGCTCTGGGACGGCTTGGACCTCGGGAACAAGGGAACCCTGACTCATGGACAACTGCCAAGCCCACAACCTTCCCGAGAATACCTGGGTAAAGAGGACAGCACCCAGAACCAGGAGTCACTGTCCATTCGCAGCTACAGAAAGGTAAAAATAAGAAGTCTAGACCCAGTGAAAATGTCAGTCATGTGTGAGTTTTCACTGGGTATAATGTTCCAAAGCTGGCTTTGGGCTAAATCACCTAAACTGAGGTTATTCTACTTGAGAAGATTTATTTATGTAGATGTCATACAGTACTTTATATCTTACCTCTGGTCTTTTCTCAGGCTGTGTACGACTTAACGTGGGAGATCCTTCAGGAGATCTATGCTGAAGACCCCAATACTAATCAGCCTCAGTGGGTCAAACCGCGTCGAGTCAGGTCCTCTTCATTTCACAAAGCCAGGACACCAGGAGACGTCAAGAAAACCCAGGTAACGAACGAGGCCAGCAACACTGAGAGAAACTGTCACAGTGTGGAACAGTGACAATAATGATGCCGTACTGATGCTGACTGTCAATGTTTTTGACAGTAAAATAAGACATTTTTATGAAATTTTAGTTGACCCATGTTCTATAATTGGCTTTGGCTTTGACCACCAAATCAAAAAATTCTTAATAAAGGTTTTACAGTCACTCAAATCCAGCATTGTGCCTCACATGTTATTTTCCCTCTTATGCTGTTGCTCAGGAATTCATCACAGAAGAAGTACTGAAGCTGTACGGTCTGACAAAAGACCAGAACCAGAAGAACGACTGGCAGAAGATGCTCAAGTTTGGAAGAAAGAAGCGGGACAGAGTCGATCACATACTGGTAGGCCTCCGAATTTCCTTCGCATTTTTTTCTGTCGTCAAAACGGAGCATCTCGATCATTTTTAGATGAAAACACAAATTGCAAATTTTGAACTATGAGAAATGATTTTATTTCTACTAAATAACAGTAACCATTTTAAAGAAGTAATACGATTTGTTAGAGTTAAGAAAACATGCATTGCAGATTAGAGTCTTTAACGATATATTACATTATAGGAAGTTGAACATAATCTTACTGTGGTGGTTTATTTTAGGTCGTGCAGGTTATCAGGGGAAATGCTCCAGATAGGCTATTTTACACAACAGGAACTGGCAGATGGTTTTTGGAAAGCCCAAACCATTCTTGTTTGTTCCCACCAGGTTAATCCCGTCATTTTCAATTGCAAAACAAAAATGCAGTTTTACTTTTATGGCCCCTGGAAGCAGAACAACCTACTTTTAGGGGCCTGCATTTTTATTTTGCTATCGAAAATGACGGTCGATCTGATATCCTCGTGTTGGCGTTGTTCCCAGATCATCATAATTAATGTTTTTCCAGGGTCAACATTCCAAGTGACCAATCACCTGCGACTTCGAAAGACCCGCCTTGAAACTAACCCTAACCCTTTTGATTCATGGATTCAGCACACAGCCATTAGTGTAGGCCTCGTAGTTCAAATTGTCTTCACTTATGTTTGTAAAGTGATCACGGAAGCTACTGCAATTTTGCCTGGCAACATTTGTTTTTGTAAGGCGGCTATTTTTCGAAGTCGCAAAAGTATGACGTCACAAGAAGGTGATTGGTCACTTGGAATGTTGACCCTGGAAAAACATTAATTATGATGATCTGGGGACAACGCCAACACGAGGAGGAAAATGACGGGCTTACCAGACAAGAATGTGTTTTTTCTCTCAGAGGATAACCACAAAAAAAGCAACCACTTATCTGAAACCAAGTAGAAAAGAGTGGAATAAGATATTAAAATGGATTGATGAGGAATGTTTGTGGCACAGATGTGTTGTGTAGAGAGAGTTTTGCTTTAGTGGTTGAGTAAACCAAACTTTGGTGTTAATAATGACTCACTGATTATTTTACAGTAGCTATGGTCCGGTTCTCTGTAGGGAGGTCAGCTTGTTACCAAAGAGCAGGTTATAAGCAGCGTGTCCACTGTGGCTGCTTTGTGTTTGTTTGTGTACTGGCCGTCACACACACATGTGCGTTTGAAGAGAATAGGGGAGGAGTCATAAGACTGATTGCTAAATTTTTATGAGGAGAGAAAGCAAAAGCGATTTTCCTTTCATCTGTCCTGTGTGTAACAGCATCGAGCTGTGTGATCTTTATCAGCCTTCACCAAAGTGGAAACACAAACAGTGGAACCTTTTAGCTCCATAGAAATGACTCCGAGAGATAAGGTCCAGATGGATAGATGTGCTTGGGCGAAGGTTTTGGGCAGATATTTAAAACAGACAGTTATTTTAGTTGTTTTTAATTTATTTATTCCCTAATTGTAACTTGAAAGCAAATAAATTATCATAAAGTCGTTCAGCTCTTTATCGTGGTATGTTCTAATGTTTAGCTAGGATAAACCAACTACTGCCATCCATCAATATCTAGTATGTAAGAATGAGTCCAGTAACCACATTCAGTCAGTTCATTCCCAGTGTTAGAAACGGCACACGGCTGATTTTTACATAAACACAGAACATTAACTTTTTAATCCTTGTTCCATGAAATGTCTCTGATGTTATTTGTATGGTACTAATCACAGTGTTTGTCAGCTCAGACTACATTACATAGTAGTGAGATCACCACGTTACAGTATATTCTTATTTCTTTGTAACAGGGACAGCTGTCAGTGTCTGTGCTTCTGTAGTAAAAGCAGTTTTTCTCTCTCTCAGGTTCAGGAACTCCACGAGGAGGAGGCCCAGTGGGTCAACTATGACGAGGACGAGCTGTTTGTCAAAATGCAGCTAGCAGACAGCATCTTCGATTCTTTACTTAAGGACACAGTGAATGTGCTCACACTAATTTCTGACAAGAGGGCCAACGGAGACGCGCTCTCCTGATGGCTTTCCTGCTCAGATTTAAGCTACAACTTCTAGCTCAATCCTGTTCTTTCCCCACCACGGTGAACTCCAGCCAACCTGTCACTGCTCGGGCTTCCGCCAGCTGATGTGCCAACAGCAACCCTCTGATGCCTTCAGTCCCAGTATTACCTCGCAGCTAAACAAATTCTCCTTAGTTCTCCGACATTCATTCGCTGAATCGCATCAGCTGACTGTAGTAGTGACAACGGTCACGCTCAAAATGCCTCTTGAGCAGCCTTCTATAACCTTAACACGAGTCTGAGTTCTCACCTCCTGGACTGGCCGTTTAGCAGACTGCTCGGTGGGAGAAGAGGGAGATGTGGTGATAAGATGGACTGTGCCATTTGCAAGCATGCGAAAGTCCATGAATGCTGCTAAGTTGATCGTTCTGTCGTGGACTTTGGAGTAACATCCACTTAGAACAGTAGTAGTTTATTCTGAATTGTTAAACTCTAGGTAAATATATATATATATATATGGGGATTCAAAAATTGTAATAGAATAACAAATGAGCAATATAAAGTGCAGTCTGATATGACAGTGATACATTATAACCTTGGCTTTGTAATGCAGCACATTGAAACTAAACACTTAGGTTAAAGTACCAACTTTAAGCTTTAATTTGAAGGTTTCACATCCATACCAGTGATCTGGGGGGTCATTGTTCTTATTCACAGTCCTCTTTGCAGGGTTCTGTAAGTTTGCCTTACGTAAGGAAAAGAAAAGTTTTCTTTAGCTCTCGCTTGTTTACGGCGACTTTTAGATCACTTTCTGATCTTTGGGAAATACAGCACCTGCTTAGTTGGACTCAGGTCAAGTTATTTGCTACCAGTGGGGATACAATTCAACTCTTTGGCTCACAAAGCTCATAGTTTGCTTTGACCGCAAGTTTACCAAAGGCTTGCTACATGTTCTCAAGTTTTTTTTTGGCTGTCTAAGAAAAAGTATTTCAGCCATTACGGTTATAACGACCATCAAACACCTTTAGAGCGAAGAGTTGGTGCTTTAAATAATCAGTGCTGTATTACAAATCTGGTGTTGCAGCACTGTCTGTGATCAGCTCTGCACACACTTTGCTGTATTGGACCGCTGAGTTCAAATAGTCTATGAAACGTCTTTGCCTCCTTAATTATTTATTGCGTGAAAATGTTTAATTAGAGGCACGAAGAACCTTCAGAATTGTAAATGATCTTGTAAGTAAACGTAGAGAGAAGAGCTCATTTAAACTTTGTGTAAAGAAAGTCTAACGTTAATGTAAAAGCACAAATAAAAAAATGTGAATATGGCAATACATTAGGTAGGAGAATCCAGGCAAAGCAGGGGGAGAAATGTGTTTTAAATATTTAAAGTTGTACTCTTAGTAATCGATTGACTCTGTTTGACTAAACTGTGTGACTTGTTATCGTGGCCACAGCTGTCCAGTTGGTCAACAGTCAGTGTGTTCCTCTTCCATGCTATATGCTAATTTTAGGAAGCATGTTCACGTTGTAGCACAGTGTTGACCACGTGGACAAACCAGATGATAAGGTTTTGCTATAGGGTAGGTGTAAACGCAACCAACACTTTAATATGTAGCATGAAAGCAGAACAGAAACAGCTGGAGTAGGCTTGACCTGATGTTTTTACACTTACATTATGGGACAGTACTGAAATGCTGGATTTGAGCCTTAGCTATCCTACAGTCCATTTACTTTGTCTTATCTGAGAAAACACCCGTGGTTCTCTTGTGTCTTTATTATTTACTCTCTGAAAGGTTTGTTAGCATCTCTAAAATAAGCACCCTGTCATGTAAAACCACGGCCGCTGCGTCGACGTCGACCGGTTCAAACGAGGCATCAGAATGTAGCCAGAGGTAGACTTACTCCATATTCAGTTCAAGTGCCTTTTTCAAGTTGAGTTGTATGTTTCGAACAGACCTTCCTGATGTCTCAGCATCATTTGGACCTATTTTCTTCGAATGTCTCCCTTAAACTGCTGTATACTACCGTTTTATAAAGGATCCTTAAAAGGCTGCTCTTCTTCTTACCAGTTAACCAGTACTTCAGTTTCTGCCTTATAGATATTTCTGTGTGGTAGTCACAGTTTTTTACATCTCCTCTTGCTTCTGAGCCTGAGGAAACATTCGCATCTAGCCTGCTTCTTATCAGGCCAGCCCATGTGTCTGTGCATATAGACACTGTTGAGTCATGTTATTGGTGTACGGTATCAGGAACAAGTGGCTCAAGCTGACAGGCTGCACAGTGTGAGTCATTGAGCTGATGTGGTTCGGCACGTAGGACTGTATCTAAGGGCTTTTTTTTTAGTCCCACTGTCAGTGTGGCTTTGATCCAACAAACTGTAGAAACTCATCGTGGCATGTATGAGAAAGCTTGTTAATTCTCACTGACTGTTTGGAGCTAAAGTGACCTTAAACCGAGTCTTCTTTTTCTTTTCCTTTTTTTCCCCCTTACTGATGGTGTTTTAATACGTGTTAAGGTGTCTGTTCAAACTGTACATAATGTAGGAAAAGACCAAAAACATTTGATACCAGTCTCTTTGGGCTCTGACATTTACGTCTGGTCTGTTATGGTGACATGATTGGTATCTTAGAAACGTTTTCTGCAAGGCTTTATTGCGACTCCTCCGTCTTTGTCCTCTTCAATTGATTGTATGTTGGTGGAAGCTAAGTTCCCCTCTGTAACTATGCAGTACTTGGTTGTACTTATTGTTTTGTATGTCTGGACCAAACAGCTTAAGACCTCAGCTGTAGTCTGTAGATAAACTAAGCCTTCAAGTAGCTTGAAGCTGTTTGGTGTAGTGGTGTCGTTCCCATCCTCTGGTCCGAGGTCTTCACGGGGAGACGGAGCACCTGCGCTTTGATCTCTGTAACTAAATTAAAAAGTAGGCACAAGATGTGTGAGTATCATATTAACAAGTCGGATTAGATTTCCCCGAATATTTATAATAATGTGCTGTGAGTGTGCTACAAGTGCACTTGAAAACTCGTACAATTCTTTTATGGGTGTAAATATTCTGTTTGTCCAGTCTGACCCACACTTACCGTAATCTTAACGATTGTTGTATAAAAAGGAAAAAAAAAAAAACACTGTTTACTTTGCAAATATGTACATAGTATATATTTGTTTACTAAATGAACTTTGAAACTGTAAATAAAGCTTTCATTGTTTCTAAAGGAATGTGTTGTGATTTTTAATTGAGGGTGTGCAGAAGCAGTTCCCACATGTTGCTGTTACAAAGCTGACAGCAGGATAACAAATCTCTCTGTAATGATCGGCTGTGTGAACAAACAAAGGTGTTGAGGTTTGTTGGCTGGTTTCTCCGTCTGAATGCTTTCGCGACCGTGGTGTCACATTGTTTTAGGGCGCAGCCGTGAGGTTATGATTGGAGCAGAGCCATCTGCAAGTTAGCATGAAGAGTTGCAGAACCATCTCACTGTATGAGAAAATAAAAATAAAAAATAGTCATTCCACATAAAGTCAGCCAAGTCTGGGGAAATGCAGATTGTGTTTTTTAATAACTTTACCATATTTACTGAAGCCAAGTACAGATTTACCTCCCTACGGTTAAACATTTCAAAGTTACAGGCCTTTGAAATACGCAGGCGTGCGTTGAAGATGGTTTTTCCAGCATAATGAGCACTCCTAACTGAAACACGTGAAAGATTCAGAGCTGAAAAACACATTTAAGCTCTGTCTAAAACCTCCAAACTCATCAATTTGATATCCAACACAAGTGACAGGAAAAAACAAAAGCTCGTGCTGCTAACTGCTGAGGATCAGCTTCATTGGATTGGTCATAGTTTCAGTAAAACTTCACATTTTTACTCTCCTAAATAGAGTAACATCAAAACCAAACACTGACACCATCAATGTTTTATCTGTTTTCTTAAATTCACTGAAAACAACTCAAAGTGTGTTCTGGGTAACTTTTCAAGGGTCGTTTCATCTTATAGGATACAAGTTTGGTCTAAACCAGCGTCGGTCTCCTTTCTTACATGCAGTTTGATTCTTAGCCGTTTCTAATCTGGTCACATCTGAACACTCACACGCAGCTTATTCTGTGACATGTTCTTCACATTCGTTTCTCCAAGGGGCCACATGAGAAAGTGGGACAGCTGAGGAGCTGCACCGGTAAGCTGAACTCGTTTTGCACAAAATAACTGAATTGTTTTGCACAGACCTGTAAAATGTGTCCACTCCCCCCTCCGTGGAAGCATGTGTCTGTTGATCTGTTGTGGGTGGTTTTTTTTTCAATTGTTTTCCTTTATTTCTGCTCCCATTCAGTGCTGATTTAATAACTTTGTAGTCTTTGTGAGTCTATGAAGCTGTCCGAACCATTTTAAAGCCTCTGTATTATTTTACTGTGTGTCTTTGTCATCGGTAAACTCTGGCTCTCCTCCACGGTGTGTCTTTTGTCCCATCTTCCTCCCATCACCTGTAGGCAGAAGGCTGCCCCTCCTTTGGCCTGGTTCTGTTAGCTTTCTTCCTGTTGGCAGCAAAAGTTTCTGGCGCAGCTTCACTTCCAAAGTGCACGGAGAGGATGACAAACTAACAACGCAGCAACACTTTATATAACTTTATTATCTGACCAACTGGTTTGGGCTTGTGGCCTTCATCAGAGTTTCTTCCTGTTAAAAGGGAGTTTTTGAGGAAGCATTTGGCAACGTGGGAAGGAAAGTCTTTTTTTTTTTTTTAATTATTAGGAATATTTCTTCATTACTGTAGTGTGTTTACGTTATATATAAAAAGCTGAAAATGAACTGAATATTGTGCGTCTTTCTGGCGATTCTGTTGAAGGACACCTGCCCTGAAAATGCAAAACTAGATCTCGTCTCAAAATGTTATCTTCTGCAGAAAAGCACAAACTAAACATGCCATCGGATCCACACTACTTCTCATAGGTTCATGCGCTCGCAGTTAAAGTCTGTGCAGTTATTAAATGACATTTCCTGTTTAGAGTCGTGTCCTGCACGTGACTTTAAATCGTCATGAATTAATAGTTTCATCTTATTTCAGCGTGCGTTAGAAGCGACGACAAACGGGCGATCGTGCGGAGTTGCGGTGTTCGTAGGGCACTTTGGGTTTGCACGGCAGGGGGAGGACCCACGGAGTCCAGCGGCCATAAAAAGGCAGAGGCAGAAAAAGTTGTGACAAGTTTTGTGACAGCGGAGTGAGTGTGTGCGCTCAGAGAAACGACTCGGAGCTCCAGCAGCAGCAGCTCGGTGGGGGAAGATGGCGCGGCGCTTCGGCCGTGCCACGTCTCGGTGTGAAGAAACACAAACACATCCCAGAAAGATGGCACCATCTGCGGTTTGGTTGTGGTTGTGTCTCCTTTTTCCGTCCGCCGCGCAGGCCGGACTGTACACGGCTTCGGACCAGATCGTGTTGTTAACTCAGGAAAATGTGGAGTCTGTTTTGATCAACTCCACAGCTGCTATGGTCGTGGAGTTTTACGCTTCGTGGTGCGGACACTGTGTCGCCTTTTCTCCGACGTACAAAGCCCTGGCCAGAGACATCAAAGGTGTGTACAGAGCAGCAGCAACAGTTTAACGCTTTCAATAATTGTGACTCTCGTTGTGTCCACTCCCATTTTGGCACAGCTGGCCTTGTTCGATGCCTTAACAAGTTTCTGCTAAACATGTTAACAATAAAACAATCTATTATTTGGTCTCTTTAAATATTTCTCGAGCTTCTTCTCTGCGTGGAAACGATGAGAACACCAAGCTGCACTTTGCATCTGTTAATTAGAGCATGTGATCGAATGGAAGTGTTTTTATTTTGCTCGGTGCTCTCACATCCTCTCGAACTCAGAGTTGCTCCTCCAGCCACTGCCAAAGAAAATCTCACAGAACCATCCGAGCAAATATAATTAGGATGATGGTTAAGGGCAAAGTTTCTGATGATGGCAGGGGGCCAACACAGTCACAGGGTATTTCAGTCCAGTGTTTTCACTCACAGTCCACAGTGGCATCCATGGCTTGGCATACTATCAAGCGGCCTGCATAATATTTTCACAGTAGGGTTTGTGGAGGGATTAGGAATGCTTGCAATGTAATGATTTTACAGTGGGAGCAGCACCGGATGAGCCTTGGAGCGCTGTCAGGTGTGTGGACTACCACGATCCAGTTCATGAAGCAAAGAAATGGGTTCTAAAATAAATATCAAAGGAAAATGCTGCTAACAGGCAGCAGCTGACAGTTTGCTTATAGCAGAGAGGTTTTGATCCGACAAAGTCTCATGCCCTCCATAGGGATTCATCTGGATCGAGACTAATTCGGGGGCCCCATCCAGAGCTGATGGACTGTACACAGAAAAGTAGACTGTAAATAAATATTTACTGTGGGTCTGTCTCCCTTTGTTTGTTGTCTGTTCAGAGTGGAAGCCGGCTGTGGACCTGGCAGCTATAGACTGTGCTGTGCAGGAGAACAGGGATGTCTGCAAAAACTACAAAGTCCGAGGGTACCCCACAATAAAGGTTGTATGGTATTTATGAACTGTCTGCATGGCAAGTGCACTGCTGTCTCATCCTCTATGTGGAGAAACTAACTCCCGTAGTTCCCTTGACTAAGCTTAGAGCTGTAGTTGGTCTCCAGGTGCTGCAGCACAGCGTGCTCACAATGAGTTAAAGGTAGAGGTGAGATCCTTACAGTGATCCACAAAGGAAAACTTAACGAAAGGAAAAAACAACTTTGTTCTCTGGATAAATAAAATCACATTTATTAAGACAGATGTGAATATTTTTGTTATTTTTTTTGGTCTTTTTTTTTAAGTAAGAAAGTTGAAAAGAAATTGAAAAAGCAGTTTGTGGTTAACTCCTCAGTTTCATGTAGTTCTGCATTGATTCACCTTTTATGTATCAGTTTCCATATAGGGTGACCAAGCAACCCCCCCCCCCCCCCCCCCCCCCCCCCCCCCCCCCCCCCCCCCCCCCCCCCCCCCATCCCCCCCCCCCCCCCCCCCCCCCCACACCCCCCATCCAC
>VUQR01023744.1:0-16207 GCA_015108515.1 Hemichromis elongatus | reverse complement strand
TAGCAGCAGCTTCAGTTTCTTTGTGCTGTTGGACCTTTTTGGAGCATTTTTAATGACATTATCTGACCAGTCTGTGGACAGTTCTAGCAGACGGGGAAAAGGCAAAATTTGAGTACTTTATTAGTTTGTTGTCTATCACTAATTACAGGTTGTGTGTGTCTGTGCTTGCAACTATATGGACAGCTGGCTTTTCCCAGCAGACTATCATTATCAAACTACGAGACAGAAAACCACACAATCCATGTCTACACCTGTGATCCTTTTAGAATTTAGTTCTTAATACTAAACATGTCAGCAGTCGCCTTTCTGGGGTTTGGAGGTTATTTTCCATCCCTTTTATCAAATTCTCACATTTGGAAAAAGCTTTTAACAGAAACCATTAAAGTGAAAGTGTCAGACATCATTCGAAAAGTAACATATTCTAGTTTGTAATTTTTTTCCTTTGAATAAACAACATATGCCATCAGTTTATTTATGTTAAATGTGCCATCTACAAAGCAGCTGGTGTCGTTGTTTTTGTCATTGTGGACTATTTTCAGTGGCAGATTAATCCACATTTGGAGCTCCCGTGAGCTCTTATGGCCTGGGGGAATACAATATATCAAACATAAAAACACACACAGTACTTAGAATACATTCAGTACATTCAGTGTTGTTTCACTCCCACCCCTGGGGTTTATTGACTAGAGGAAAAGCGATGCATTATTCTGGTTTTCCATTTCCGGTTTGAAGCAGGCTTTTCAGTACACACGGCTCACTGTATGTAATCTGACTTGTTATTCCAAACCCCACATGAATTGTTTATGTACGTCTGTGTGGGAGTAAAAAGTGATAACCTTTAATCATGGTGTTGCAATTACCAGAGAAAGAACTGGGAGAATTTCCCCGCTGGGAGGGCGGTTTAGGCTCTACATTAAAGGTCCCTTCCAGTCGTGCAATCTCACATTTAAAATGACTCTGTGTTGAAAAATAAATAGTCTCATAAGCCCGCAGGCCTGCTCAAGACAATTCTCTCCGTGCAGCTGGCTGTTTCACCTTATCTCGTTCATCATGTTGTGCAAGTTTTATCCAAATAAAGCCTGACAGGAAAGCGTTAACAAAAGAGACGGCGGCTTGTTGTTTAAAGCCAGAACAACGATGTTTACAGAGACCCAACAAGTCCTTCCAGTAGCTACATTAATTATGACAGATGTCTCTATATGGAAAAAGTATTCTGCTATGTGCACGAGCAACAAAAACAGCTTCTAAAGGGAGATTTGCACATAGAACTCGCTTTCTTTTTTCCCGCCCATAAACTGTATATAAAAGATGTTGTCCACCAGTTTCTTAACACTGTGTTATGTTAATATTTTGGCCATACCATGCTGACTTTTGGACCATGGAGATTACCCTGCGGAGGGGCATGGTTGCAGTGCGTTGATAACAGGAGGAGTCTAGCAGATACAAACCAAATAAAATCCTTTAATTTCACTCTCAAAAACTGGAGCTCAGACTTGCTGGACAGTCTGTTAGTACAATTAACTTCACATTAGCCAAATAATTGGTCAGATAATGTCATTAAAAATGCTCCAAAAGGCTCCAACACCACAAATGGTCCAGATCGAGGTCCAGTTCAGGGACTCTAGTTAGCTGAGGTGAAAAGCTAGCAGACAACTAGCAGCTACAGCCACCTGTGTCTTTACCCATCTGGCAGTCCAAATGCCTGCACTTTAAATCAAATCCTCACCTGTATGAAAATAGATGACTTGGTAAAAAAATATTTACTCCATAGCTGCCTCGGAGGGCTAATTTGTCTTGTTGCAACAAATGGTGAAATGGTCAAAATGCAGCCCAAGGAGCACGTGCACACGGTCAGACAATGACTAAACACAGAGGCTAATCAGAGGAAACACAGCTGAGCACAATCAAGGAAAATGACCGACAGCAAGCTAAATGTATTTTTGACTTTTGCTGCGATGATTTCAGGTCTCTCTTGGAAATTAGATTTTTAATCTCAATGAGATTTTTAGCGGGATAAACAAACTAGGCAAAGGATGAGGAAATGGAGCGAAACCCTGAAGGAACTAAACATCTCAGCAGGTATGAACCGTAGGATTCAAACACTAGGTGAACATAACAGGAGCTGAAAGTACAAAATACTAACAAACCGATACAAAACTCAAAGTGAAATTTATTTATGTAGAACATTTAAACAACAAATGTTGACCAAGGTGCTGTACAATTAAGATAATCAAAAGAAATAAAAACATAGGGAGACATGATAAATGCTAAGAAAAAGAATAATAAAATTAGAAGATTAGAGTAAGAAGTAAGATAAATAAAAGTAATACAAACCCATTCTGATTTAAAAGCCATGGAGTAAAAGTGTGTTTTCAGACGGGTTTCAAAAGTGTCCAATGTTGGGGAGGTCCTGATGTGAAGGGGCAGTTTGTTCCACAATTTAGGAGCAGTCACAGCAAAGGCCCGATCTACTCTGTTTTAATCTGGACCTCACTACAACCAAGAAATCATGAAGACTGGCGAATAAATGTAAATCTGATTCTAACAAACAAACCAAAGAACCAAAGAATGATGAAGAAACTCCGTTATTCATCACTAAAAAGCCTAAAACGGACTAGCGATCACGACATATATTGTCGTTGTGAACATTTATTCCCTGGTTCTTTGGGGTTGATTTCATTTAGTTCAATTCAATTTTATTTATATAGTGTGAAACAACAAAAACAGTCATGTTAAGGTGCTTTCTATTTTAACTTAAAGACCATACAGTAATACAGAGAAAACCTCAACAACCACGCAGCCGTGTACGAGCAAGCACTTGGTGAGAGTGGGAAGGAAGAACCCCCTTTTAACAGAAAGAAACCTCAGGCAGACCCAGGCTCAAGGAGGGGCAGCCATTGGGATGATGGGACAAAGGACAGACTGAGAAATAAGCCAGAGATGAAGAATAAATGACAGAGATCATGATTTAAAACTATCGCTGATGTGACGTTAAGCTGTTTATCCAGGTCAGGACACTCTGGTTTGATCTGAGTTTGTTTAGCTGTGCTCAACAGGTGCTTGTTCTTAAATAAATGTGAACGTGTTTAACATCATTTATTCAGCCTGACATGGTGTTTGTGTTTGCCGTCATTATGCTCTGGCTGGCCAGCAGACTATTGATGTATCGACCCCGCTAACGCTGACACTTTCAGTTAACACAAAGCTGCTGTTAACTTAGTTTTACTGTGATTTACATCAACTTCTTTAGCTACATTTTCCCAGACGTTCCTCTGGCTCGCACACAGGAAGGTGATGCCTCCGATCACAATCCTGTAGCTTTACGTGACTCAGTTGTTTCCATAACTGAGGGCAGAGCGTCAAAGAGCATAATGAACAAGGAGGAAAGGCTGGCAGGGATTCAGAGGTCTGCAGTCAGACTTGGAAACCCAACTTGGACACATTTGGTCAGTCGATGAAGAGTCAGACTGTCGAGCCAAACTCTGTTGAAATCAATACAAATTTATTTTAAATTCCAGAGCAGATCGTCAGCCTCATATCGTTGGCCAACAGCTCCTTCAAATTAAATGACAAAACAGGCTAAATAAGTCCAAATTAAATGACGTGTCTTTGCTGAAGCACAAACATCTGCTCTAAAAATCACATTTTTTGTCAGAAACAAAAAGAATAAAAAATATCTTAAAGGTTTTATGTTTTTTACTTGCATTAATTGTACAAAGATTTGAATAAAATAAAATGTCGCTTTAGCCACCGAACAAACTCATCCATCAAATAAACTTCTATATAAGAGTTTTGTCTTTAGAGCAGTCTTCGGTGTGTTTCAGCATCACAGAGAAGCTTCGCACTGACCAGTTTCTCTAGATGGTGTGTAATCAAAGTCTTATTGTTACTGCAGAGAACAGCGCTACTTGTTGTAAAACTCTGTTGGCTGTGACTTCCTTCGCAGTCACAGCAGTCGCAGGTCTGCCTGCGGTGTTCATAAACCTTCAGGTTTCTGCTCCGGCTCACTTCTGTGGCCGACTCCACACAGTCCACACTGCACTCTGAGGGATTAAAATCATTAACACAATTTATATCAAACATCCACCATCAGGCCAATCATCTTCTCCATTTGCTCGTGCCCTCCATCCCTCTCTGCGACCACATCTAACCTAATTGGGGCTGTGGCTGTGGGCTGCAGATCGTTAAGGCTCGGATGCTTCTGACTGCAGTGAAATCAGAGCTTCATTAACATAAGACGCACTGACATGCCAGAGGGAAAAAATAAAATAAAAGAAATTAATTTTAAAAAAGGGGCAGTATCTGCAGGGGTTGGGTGGTTTGCTTGGAACAAATTAGGTTTGATTGGGTGGAAGGTCAGAAAACCTCATAGTCAGCATTCTCCAAACAGGCTTCAAGTTACCGCTGAGGGAGGGACGGGTTGAACAGGGTGGTGGGGGTGGTGTCACACATGAAATGAATGAATGAACTAAGATCTGGAAGCCTCTCATTAAAATTAAAGCACTCATTAAAGCTAATTGCCAATTTAAAGAATCTGGAGAATCTATCCAGTTGGCTGGCTGCTCCCGATCCCTCCACCTGTGAGTCACAGCAGGAGGAGGACACGCCACTCTCCTTCTCCCGGCATCATCACGCCACAACAACGCCGCTTTCTTATTCTGCAAAAGAAAATCCATTTTAAGCTTATCTTTAGAATCAAGTTGTAAAAAAACCCATCGTTCTGTTCAGGTTGGGACTAAAATAACGATTCTGTTTACCAGTTTATGGGCGGCAGTTTTGGTACCCATAAACTCTAAACCACTAAAGGTTTGTGATTATTAAAAGGACATGATAAAACAAAAATAACACGAATGAGCAGCACAATTTAAGGTGTTTTTTGCCTTTTGAAATTCTTTCCCCAAGTAAAAAAAAAAAAATCAAACACATCCAAAAAAACAGTTTTTCTCTTTTTCTTTTTTTAGTGTGAAGTCTAGCCCAGTGATGGTTTGGTTCTCACAGTGATATTAAAGTCATATTTAGAAGTGTTACATTCTTTTAATTAAATTTTAATCTCTTAAATGTTTCCACAAGGCTAAAAGCTTGAAGCCTCTCTTTCCTGGATAAGTAGCAAACCCATTCCTTCCAAACTAACCTATTAAAAAAAAGAATCCATCATGATCGGCCCAAAACTGAAGCTCGTCTGTGATTATTTAATCGTTGTTCAGAGCTGAAGTGGTTCCTAACAATCCCACCAATGAGATTCTGTGTCACAGTGATGTGGACCGTGGAGAAGTCATGTGGGGGGGCAGAGAAACTGTATTCCTGCTGCTTTCATGCTGGTAAACACAAACAAACAAAGAAAAAATTACCTCAGCACTCGCGCTTCTTAGCAGCCAGGTGCTGATAATCAGATTTACTGATCATCAGTGAGTGTGAGCACCTTCAGTTGTCAGTTTGCTGGTTTGGAGCATCGAGGTGTGCATTAACACAGGAGGGGGAAAGACACCAGTAATGATCTTGAGGATGTATAAAGGGTTAAAAGGTCAATTCAAAACAATCTGAAGTCTCATCCTTCTGCAGGGACAGAGATTATTGACAAGTGGAAAACATTGCTGATAGCAGCTAGTCTTCCCGAGTGGACGTCCAACCACTCTGAGCAACACTCAAACCACGAAAGTCCCAAGAGCTCCATCGCAGACTCTACAGGTTACACTTCATGACAGTACCATTAGAAACAGACTGAACAACTATGGCTGGTTTGGACGGGATGCAGGAGAAAGTCTCTTCTCTCTAAAAACGTCATGGCAGCGTGATTTATGTTTGCAAAGCTTCAGTAACTCTTTTTTCCTTTTTGGACCAACTAAATGGAAAAAATGATTTTGATGCCACAATTAGAAAGTTAATTTAAAAAGTAATATGCTTTATTTTCTAAAAATTTACCCGTTTATGGCTAAATCCAGACTAAACACAGACTGGGTTAGGACTGGTAGTTAAGACGTCATCTTCTCTGTAAACAATAAAACAGTGGCATTCGACTCCCTGGCAGTGTGCCATTTGGCACACGAGGGCAGGATCCATACTGGCACAATGATTTAAGAGTTTTATGTCACTAGAAATATTTGCAGAGAAGAGGAAAAAAGCAAGAAGGAAAAGCCTGTGAAACTTGAGCCTTCTTAAAGCAACTGCAAAGTTTTAACGCAGGATCCTCCCGCCCTTCCTGTCTTGAAGAAACAGGCCATCCCTCTTCCTCCCAGCAGCAGCGGTGCCACCGGACACCACAGCGACAACACAAGCAGCTGACATCCAAACCAGCAGGCTGAGGAGAGGAGGACGGGGAGGGGCCCTCCAGCATCAGCAGCAGAAAGTCATTAATTTCAGCAGAGCTCCTTCAGGCAAACTAACTGCACACAGAGAGGCACATACAGTACACACACACACACACACACACCTACACACACACACGGGCCTGAGGCATAGGCAGAATATCAATAGTGTGTGAACCGGTGGCGTCGAAGGTGAAACACGCCTTGGATGAGTTGAGCTTTCAGTGAAAACAAGCCGCCGGCTGGTTGTGAACAAGCTTTGGAGCTCGTGTCAGGAGTCGACCCGCAGGAGCAAACTCTACGAGGCGCACACATGTCCGGCGGCGCCGCCACTGCACATTGATCCATAACGCATCATCGACGGAGCGATAGCTCGCCGGAGGTCAAACCTGCCTTCGATTCACAGCAGAGCAGAGCACCTGCACGCAGACCGCCGCTGTTTGATGGTTTTACTGGATGATGTGAAAACAGTTGCAGGCCAGGCTGCCGTGAAACGTGATGCGAATATTTTAATAACCCACTGACCTCCCCTCCAGCGCACACGTAAGTGTGAAACTTGCACCTGACCAACACTTTTATCTGTAAAAATAAACACTTACTACATTAAAAAAAAAGGAACTTCGTAAGGAAGTTTCTGAAAATCCTCGTTTTCGCTGACAAACTGCCTTTTCCTCCGGCGCCAGCGCCCGGTAAAGAACAACAACCTCCTTTGAAGATTCCTGATCGTGTTCCTGGTCCCCTAAAAATGAACCCCAGAGAGGCGGAGTCACCCTCAGGTGCATCTTTAGCCTCAGTGTGTGCGATTGCTGTGAACGTTCGACACACTGGCACGCGTACGCAAAGCTGCAGGATGACTGTGCTGTCACCGGCAAAGGACCGCACTTCCACACACGCATTCATGAGCTGCTTTGAATTTGAATTTACCATCCATGGTTGAATGATCCAGGGAACATTCACATTTTCATTTTTAATGAGTTATCCCTGCACAAAAAATACAAATAGCCTGAGATGTCTCAGGAAAAATGGTTTCAAACAATACATCTCCGCTCGCCCACAATCGGTGAGTCTACGGTCATTACGTGCTTTACGTCTTAGAACTGACCCAGAAGCAGATAGCAGTGTTAAGCATCAGTTTCCCATCAGTGACGCAACATTATCAAAGTTTGACTACATGTCAGAGCAGCATAAAGTTATTCTGCAAATAAAAAAGCACACGCAACGCGCGAGCAAGCGAGCATGAATGTGTAAATAATACGAGCAAATAATGCACTGCATGAAATATGTAAGTGGGACACAGTATGGGCTTTAGTCTTGTTTATTATGACATGTTGTCTTTTCATTGATTTAAAGATTGCGTCTGCTTTCGGTCTCTAGTGAGAAATATGCTTTAATGGAGCTCCCGTGCTGGAAATGCGAACGGCATTCTGGGAAACGAGTCAGCAAAAGCTCATTCGACACCTGCACACGTACGAACACACGCCCGGGCCCCGCAGGCCTAATAGGCTCCGAGCGATATTAACATTTGTGTTTTGGGATCTTAATTACTCGTTGGTGTGTGTGTGTGTGTAAGTGAGAGAGAGAGAGAGAGCGCACAATTTATAACGAGCTCCCGGCAGCTCCACTTTCCTCGGTGAGCTTTCACTAAATTGGACGATTACTCACTCGGGCGGGTAAACATGACATGCAATAATTGGCGCTTGCAGATTTTACTTATTAGTATGATGTATCGATCCGTCTGGCCGTGCAAACACCGGCCGCGGCTGAAATCTATAAGCACTGCTTCCTGTTTCCTATCGGTGGCAAAAGGTCAAAGAGAGAGGAGGGGGCGGGGAGAGGGGGAGGGCTGCATGCAGCAGGTCAGGTCAGATTTTTATTTGTTTACCACGCTTCATTCAGAGACAGAACTTTTTCTTTTTTGGTGACTTCCAAAGCTCACAGGTAGAAGTTAAAGACATCCTCCAGTTAACGTGATGTTACCTCGTGGCCACCAGTTGGCTGTGAAAGGTCAGAGGAGTTCCTTTATTGCTCTCCAGTGGATCTGATTCAGTGACCTTTTCCAGAGCGAACATTTGGATGGGTCCCAGGAAAAGCTCAGGTGGAACTAACAACATCGATGCTGGCTCAGTTCCAGCGATGAGGCCCTGGGGACACTCACCTGCTTTCCTCACCTGTGCCTGGCGGTCGTGGAGCCTCATGACTCGCAAGTCGTTTTTGGTTTGGCGCCATGTTAACAGGCTGAGTCTGAGCCTCACTACATTACTTCAATGGATCCTGGTTTTTATGCACGAGGTGTAAAAGACCAAAGATCTTCTGAGTCATAATGACATCCTAGTGGCACCATTAGAGATTACAGATCACTAAATACCAACAGTGTCTGTAATAATCTAGATCAGGGCACTACACGTGTACTTTTTTATTTAAAGCTTGTTTACTTGTAATCCGTTCATTTTGCACAGTGAGGGATCACTTGTTTAAAAAGGTCGACCTTATTTTTGTTCCTACAGAACACAAAAAGCTGTTTTTATACTACACGTAGCTGAAACATGGAACCAAATGTCACTTTACACCTGACAGCAGGATGCATTATGGACAGAAGGAGAGCCGGAGGAGACGGTGTGATGCTTTGGGTCGTGCCATCCATGTGGATGTTACCCTGACAGCTACCACCTACCCAACCATTGTTGCAGACCAAGAATACCTTTAATGGTTACAGTACTATGGCCTCTTTCAACGGGATAATGCACCATGCCACAAAAAAATTGGTTCAGGAAAGGTTTTGAGGAGCAAAACATAACTTGGCCTTTAAATTCACAGATCTCTGTCCAATCAAGGATTCGTGGGATGTGCCTTACCAACAAGTCAGATCCACGAAGGCCTCGCCTCACCACTTAAAGGATCTGTTGTTAACATATTGGTGCACACACCACAGCACAACTTCAAGAGTCTAGACCTGCATCAGCATCATCAACACAATATTAGTCAGGTTGTCATAATGTTAAGCCTGATTAGTGTATGATATACATGCCTGTGTATTTACACCCATGGGTTTGGTGATGATTGGTGGTGTGAATGAGATACGAGTCAAACAGGAAGTAACCAAATAACTGACCCTGAGACACAGAGACCTTTCTCATTTTCCACATTACACATCCTTAAATCCTCTCGTTGCACCTTAGCCCCTCCCCCCAGAGATGTGAATAGGGAGTCGTTCAGGAGGCACAGTGACAGGAGACGGGATGAGAGGGGAGTCGAGGCAACAGGCATTTAGACAAAAAGGCGAATCTTCACTTTGAGCTTCATTTTAAAGTGGAGCCAATTAAACATGAAGTGCGGCACAGCTGCATCTGAAATTGTTTCCTTGCGGCTTTCTGCGATTCACAGATGTAATGTTGATGATGCTGTTTTTCAGTTTTTATATTTAGGGTCACTCTTATTTAAATTCCCAACATGGCACGTGTGACAAGAATAAAACCGACATGCCACAGTCGGCGTCCTCGTTCTGACGTGTTTACATGTTTAACTATCCTCCTGCAGACTCGTCTCTCAGAATCATTTTACAATCTGAGACGCCGCTGGACACAGTCTGAGGACAAGGAAGTGACGAGTCACCAAACAAAACCAATAAATACAACTGAGACTAACCAAACCATGACACCATGCCGACATTTTCTAATGTCACTTGTAATATTTGCTAAAATGCGACTGTATCCTAGGCAGGATTCTGATGAGGCGTTCAGCCATAACCCCACAGATGGTAGCTTCACACCATTGGCTCCTCAGCCAAGAACATACACCAAATGCCCTTCTTGTACGGAGCAGGATAACTATTGCAACAACACATCATCAGAAGGGTAAAACTAACCTCTCACGACGGTCTAAACCCAGCTCACCCAGGTTTCTGTCCTCCCTGAGCTCACCTTAGGACACCTGCGTTACAGTTTGACAGGTGTACTGTCCCAGTCAAAATCCCCACCTGCCACTGTTCCCGGACTGGGTCACTGGTGCCGGGCACTTGATACCAGAAGCGAGAGTCTACTCAGGGCTCGCCTCACGGGGTAAGTGAAAAACGATAAGAACTGAACTGTGACTGTATGAAGTGCATTTGACTTAAAAACTTTTTTATTGGTTTAAACTCAAAGCTGCCCACTTACGCTTTGAACATTTAACTGAGTTTACATAACTGAAGACAAACCACTTGATACATTTTTGAAGTGTACAGACAATCATTATATTAACAGGATGGTGGGTGGAGAGTGGCATCGCTCTCTCTCTGCTGTCTGTGTGGACACTCCTGTAACCTGCAGCATTTCAGTGACACATACGTTTGGAGTTAGACTTTGTAAACAAGGGACATGTGACTCACGAAGCAAAGCAACACAGCAGCCAATGTTACTGGCAATACCCGTGTTTGGCAGATTGTATTTGGACACATTTCTAAATAAGCCAGACCAAAAAACATGATAAAAGATTAAACAGAGAGCTTATTTAAACCCTGATAAACCAGACTGTAGGGAAAAAAACTAACAAGAGAAGACAACTGCCGACAAAAAACACAGGAAGTGCAATAAAGATGAAGAGGAAGATGGGACGACGAAAACACAAGACACAGGTGGGAACAGTGAAAAAAGAAGAACTGGTTTGGTTCATGTTGAGAGTGTTATATTGTAATGTCACACGTATGATTATACGGTTCGGAACCTAACTTATGATTTTCCAGTGCGTTTCTAGCACACACTCTCCCCCTTGTCTCCAGCTTCACTGTATATATGCATCCACCCTCCCTGGCACTGCCCCTTGACCTCACTGCACCACACCTCCAAGGAGCCAAGGACCCCGCCTCCCCCACAATTCAAAAGACAAATAACACTGAAACTGAAAGATCGAGGAACAGTTGAATGAATAAATAAAACCTTTATTTGTCACATGCAAAGTTTGCATCTGATCTAAATGTCCGTCACTGGTCTCTCAATTTCCCATTGGAGAGCCGTGAGCTTCTCCAAGATGTTTTAACATTTCTGTTCAAAGAGCATAGTACTGAGTACTCATGACAGCTCGAGCTTCTCCAAGATCTTATCCGTGCTGCGTTCAATGAGCACATTTTGAGAAGTCACAACTCGCCCCATCATTTCAATCATAGCGAGCATCCTTGTGGGGGGTCTGAAAAGTTCACTTTCTTTAATCTTCAATAAGCCAGGGCCAAGCCAGTTCCAATTAGCAAGAACCTTGTTATCATGGTTCTGAAAAGGTAGATGTCTTTGATGTCCTCAGTCGACATTTCCACCAGGCACACGACCCTCCAATTCCTGCACCCCTCTATCGTTTATCCGGCAGGGAATGTCACTCCAAGACACTCAAGCTCTTCTAAACCCAGGTTTCTTCATTGAGAAGAGGGTGCAAATTGAATTCAGGGACCAGTGGATCAAATCTATAATTCCTCTTTTAGGTTTTAGAGAACAGACCATGACACTGTTCAAGGGTAAAAGTTGAAAAGTAGACAAGACTAGACAAGGACATGAGAAACCAAGCAAGAAAGATGAGGGAGAGGGAGAAAAGTGTGACCGCCTTCGTCAAGAGCAGGAGAAGTGGAGTGGAGCAACAGAAGGTGTCCAGAAACAGTCACCCCATTTTGCAACGCTGTGTGAATGTACAGCGAGTATTACTTTCTAGTGCATCGTATAACAATCATGCCAAAGAAACAAAATCATACCTATTAGTTGTCTCTGTGTTTGGTGTTTCTCTGCTTAATTTTCTTCCTGTTGTATTTTGACAGTCCTTTGTCTCTTGTGTATTTAGTTTATTCGCCTTGTCTCTATGTCCTTGATTACTTTCAGCTGTTGCTTGATTCATGGGTGTTTCCATTCCTCTAATTATGACTCACTGGGAGTATTTAGAGCATTAGTTTGCTTTTGTTCTCCGAGTATCTGTTTTCTTGTCCTTTACGTGTAAACAGCTGTTTTGAAGGTTTGGTTACTCTGAATGTTTATATTCTTTGATTTTGTTCTACATTAACTGACCTAGTAAAAAAACTTGGGTCTTGGTTTATTCACACGTGTCTTTGAGTCCTGTGTTGTGCATTGCCAAATAATACACAAAGTGTGTGTATTTAATAATTTGGGAAATACACCCAGTCTGCATCTGCAGCATTTATTTACTTGGCTGACATCAGTCTTCAAAGTTTTACTTGTACAGCCCTGACGTGGTTAACGGCACAGAAAAAACTTTTGTTTTTGTCAATGAGGTCATGATATAGCGCTCTGCATAGACTCGTTCTGCTGGGAATAAGACAATGAGTTTGGACAAGTTTCTGCAAGCAGCAACACTCAGACTGACAGAGTCTTTCAAACCATGATTGACTGGTATTAAGGAGCTTGAAAGGTTCCAGTACATCGTCATCCTCCACACCATAACGATGCCTATCCTCTGCACGAACAGTCATCAGACCAGGCTACATTTTCCAGTTTCTACTGTTCAGCTTTTGAAAGCCTGAGTACAACTGAGCCTCAGAATGGTGAAAAATTAAATAAGAATCAGACTAAAGACATGCTTGTTAGGCTAATTGGTGTAGTGTGATGTGAGAATGTGGAATTGCTGGGGGAGCTGCATGAACAGATGAGAGAGATAGATGGATGGATCTATGAGACTCAAATCTTCCTGCTATTGTGCCGCCCGGTGTGTGTAGCTGTGTGGCTTTTGCTCCTTGCATATATTTACGTCAAATTAGCAGAATTGGGCCAACAAGAATGCAATTGTTCATCAAGATTAATTGTCTAGGGTCTGGGTTAATTGCATTAATGTTAACCAATTTTCTATGCATTTTGTCCTTAATACCTATTAAATTGCACTCACGCCACATGCATGGCATCATGTTTCCCTCAACTGTTGTTTCCCTCTTTTGTTCTTTTTTTTAACGTCCATTTTGAGCAGACTTTGTAATTATTTTCCTTTTTTTTAATCTATCCTAAAAAACAGTGAAGCACTCTGAGTCAAACACTATTTTTTTAAATGTACTATATCAATAATAACCTATTAAGACTAATAAAACAAATATAATTTACTCGAAAATCAACTGGAAAGTAAATAAAACAAGTCTTAGTTCTTCAATTCTGCCTCATCTTAAGAGAGAAACAAGTAAGACATTGTATCATCAGGTGTTCAAATTTTACTTCCAGCTGTGACTGCTTGTTTGAGACGTGGGAGTGAGGAGGATGACGTGGATAGACTGGGATCATCTCCCCCTGATGGATGGGGCTCACAGTGCAGTGTTTTGGCAGGTAGACTGATAGTCTTGCTCAGTGCTGCTACACCTGATCACCACAAACCATCACAGGGGATGAAGCGCCTGTTTTTTCTGCCTCCCCCCTCCTCCTCCTCGGCTACTCCAGCTCTGAGAGACGAATGGAAAGGAAGGCAGGAAGCGGTGCTGAGAGCCAGGACAGGTGGCAGCTTCGATTAAATGTAAAATGATGAAGAGGGGGTGATGCTCAAGCAGCAGGGACAGCTCACCTGTCACTGCCCCTGCCGCCCCCACAGCCATCCCCAGGAACGCCAGAAGGACTGCCGGACAGGCTGATTCATGACCCGGCTGGCACCAGGCTCTCAAAACAATTTAGGGATAAAGAATCGTCATCTTTAAAGCCCCCCGTTGCTCTGCTCTCTCCGTTTAATGTCTTGACACCACATTTTTTCTCAGCTTCACTCTGCTCTTCTTCTGTGGTTAAGGACTTCCTGCGCTGGGCAATGCCGGGGCCTAACCTGATCACTTTGTCATAGCAGAAAGTGGACCAGGCAGCTGTGACACCAAGCTCGGGCTGTTTGTCATCGCTGAGGTTTACAATATTTGTCAAAGCCGGCCAAGGCAGCACGTTTCAGGTGTCAAAAATTTCTGAACTTTACTGGCAGGAGAGTCTAAGAGGGAATTGAACCTGCACTACACTGCTACCTTTGGCTGAGGTCAGTTGCAGGTTGTATGGGAACATCAAGTCAGAAGAATAAAGAGCAAAAAAAGCTGGAAATTAAATGCGATGGTGTGGTCGGTTAATCAGAGAAGCTTCAATCACCTTCTAAACAATCCGACTTCTTTTAACAACCTGTCTCGCCCTGCTGGCCTTACGTGTTTGAAGGTAGCTCCATATTGACGTCAGCTTCAGCTTCAAAAGTTACTCTTATTGGATCCTGTGTAAGTTAAGAACAGCCTCTGTATTTGGTTGAAAACCAAATCAATTGTATCAAAGTGACAAAGAAAAGTAACAAATGCAAAAACTAGAGAATGGAAAGCACTTTGGGAAAAGACGTGATATAAATACACAGACTTACTAGGACAACAAACAGGTAACAAGATGCAGGTGAAAGTAACCAGAGAATTAAAGGATGAAATAAAACTAAGAAAAACAAGAAATTTAGAGAGGAAAAACTTAATGTGCCATATGCATATGCTGCCCCTCCCTGAGCCTGGTTCTGCTGGAGGTTTTTTCCTGTTCAAAGGGAGTTTTTCCTTCCCACTGTCACCAGAGTGCTTGGTCATAGGGGGTCATATGATTGTTGGATTTTTCTGTGTGCATTATTGTAGGGTCTACCTTACAATACAAAGCACCTTGAGTTGACTGATATTGAGATTTGCTGCTGTATAAATAAAATTGAAAGAATTACACATAAAATTAGCAAATCAAAACAGGTATTCAAAACCCAACCTACCAAAACGAATTAAAAAAAAGGAGCCTGGGCAGGAACCCAGGTTCATAAGTCAGAATTAATACATCAAATATCTTGTCAGCTATAACCATCTTTCACGAAAATGTGATATTCTTTTGCCTGCTGAAAGCTTGTAGTGAAAATATGGCTTCAGTAGGGGCTTTGTCTTTAATGGCACAATGGAAAACAGTGATAAAACATTTTTTCTTATAGAAATCTACAATAGAAACACAAGAAAGGGATCATTCCTCCGAGGACCAAGTAGAAGAAACCTGACCGATGTGTCTGTCACTTCTCTAGAGTGTGACACTTTGCTCTTGAGTGACACACATCAACAGCTTTTCAGCGGACTGTCATAAAAGTTTCAGACATTCACGTTCCACAAAGGGTCGAGCGTATTCAGAATAAATCACCAGCCGCAGCTGTACTTTGGTCCAAAGAACACAGCAGGTTAGATCAGTTTTAAATGTCACATCTGTCGACACCACCATTGATGCTATTAGATGAAGTTTTTTTCCACTTCAGCTCTTCCAAGTTCTGTTTTTAGTTTAGCTGCCTGCTTGTTAGTAACTCACCAGATGTCAGTTTGGTGGGAAGCTGGGCTATCAGCCAAGGAACAAGTGATTAGCTTTTGGTGGTGATGAAGAACTTAAAAAAAAAAATTTGTTTCACTTTCTCCATGACTGATTTTTTTTACTGACGGCAATGGAAAGAGATTTTTTTTTCTCAGTCTATCGAGCTGTCAAAGTATTTTGTCTGTTTTATCCAAAAAACCCTTTTATTAAGAGATCTCTTTGAGCCGTTATCCAAATAATAAATAATCAACTCTGCAGTGTGTTGCTATATTTGATGTAGAACACCTAAAATGCCTTGGAGTGATGATTTTTGTATCTTGTGTTTATTCATTTCTCATGATCTTAAAAATATTTAGAAATATAAAAGAGTGTCACCATAAATGTGGATCTTCTATGTCTTAAGGTTTGCCATAATTACGAGACATTTTGCTCATGTTTTCTCATAATTACTAGACAGCACACCCATACCTCATAATTTCCTAATTATAACCTTCTATCATGTAATTATGAGAGCTTTATCTTATAAGTGGTACAGATCCAGTAATTATGCCCCACTTTTTGTTGACCAATCAGCGTCATACTATTTTTTTCTCAAGTCTTTTTTTTTTTTTTTATCGGGACGGTATTCGACCTCTGGTGATT
>VUQR01023742.1:17834-47567 GCA_015108515.1 Hemichromis elongatus | reverse complement strand
ATGCAGGCCATTTACCATTTACCCTTCCAGGACCTGAAGGTCCATAAAGCACCCCCCCACCCCCTCCCCTGACAGCAAAACCCATCTGTTCTCTGATTGGATAGTTTAATTTGTGATTGACATGCCATTGCCCAATCAGCTTAAAGGAAGAAAAATCGGGTCAAAATTCGTACTTGTAAGTTGAAACTTGAGTGCAGAGTTTCACAGCCATTTTTTTGGCTAAGTCCAAACACAAATCTTTTTTACGCACACACAGATTCTTTTTACACATACAAAACCCAATGTACAAATACAAAACTGATTTACAAGTACAAAATATTTATGACCACGATTTAAGCCCATAAATTTATTCCAGATTTGACTGTTTGTTTTTTTCAATTATTATTGGAATGTTTTCATGAAGGATCATTGACCTCATGAGTAGTATTTAAAGGCAACAACAATTCTGTGATTTAGCATTCAGATCTACTATCTACACTGTAGCCCCAGCAGTGGATAAAATAACAGCGGTGTGTGGATGAATTCAGATAATCAGTCATTAAAAGGACTAATCAAACTATCAGCATTCAGAGCAGTAGACCAGTCTCTTTATGAATTACATGATGTCATTCAGCACTAATTAGATAGTAGAGATCTGTCTAATGAAAGAAGGAAAGGCCACTGAAGAGCAATCTGTAAACAGCCACACAGTCCAGAAAACACATTTTATAATCAAGAGCAGCTTCGTTCAGGCCCTTCTTATTGGTCTTTAGATATACTCAAAGCAACAGGCATGCCAGAAAATACTGTACAATTTAATTTTAAACCTTTTCAAATGATTAAATTAAGTTACGGTAACAATCCAATCTGCTGCTGCAGTTTTAGTGGTTTTTCCTCGCTAAAACATTCAGCTTTCTCCTATAATCAGTTTCCAACTTTGGCAAGTTTCCTTTAATCCATATAGATACAAGTACACATGTAAACATCGCCATCAGGATCGAATGTTTGTGCTAAGAGTCAGAAGAGAATTGGGTTTGAGCGCTTTTAAATAGGAGACCACTTTTCTTGGAGTGATCTACAGAAGGAGCTGAAACTGTCGTGAGTACTTACAAAAGACTTTAAGATGATTTTAATGGACGGAAATTTGTTGTCTTGTTTGCCCTGACTACTATCAAAGAATATACGCTCACTGGTCACTTTTTTTTTTAACCATATTCTTGTAATTGTTTTTTTTACTTGCCGCCAAGAGTAATTGCACCAACTTAGTCTCACTCCTATGTTCCATGATGCAAATGAAGCAATCACATGATGGCAACATATTTAAGATGACCTGCTGAAGTTCAAAGTGAGCATCAAAATGTAGATTAAATGACACATTTAAGTGACTTTGAATGTGGCATGGTAATTGTTCTTAGTATTTCAGAAACTACTCTCCCCCTCTGCACAACATCTCCCTGTGGTTCAAAAAAGAGAAAATATCCCCTCTGGGAAAAAATGTCTTTGATGTTTGAGGGTCAGAGGAGAATGGCCAGCCTGCTTCAAGGCGATACATTTAGTCAAAAAACTCATTACAACGAAGGTATGCAGAAGAGCATCTCAACGGCAGCAGAAGACCAGACTAAGTGCCACTCTGGTCAGCTAACAGCAGGAAACTGATGGCTGCTTCCAGTAAGATAACACCCCATATCACAGAGCTCAGACCATCTCAAACCGGTTTTTCCTACACAAGTTCACTGTACTCAAATGGCTTCCACAGTCTCCAGATCTCAATCCTACAGATCACCTTCGGTATGCTATCGTGTCTATATGGATCACCATCTTTGAGGAATGCTTCCACCGCCTTGTTAAATCTGTGGCACGTAGAATTAAGACAGTTCTGAAGACCAAGTGGATCAAACCTGGTGCAAGAATCAAAACATTTAAGGTGCTATCAACCCCCATAAAGAAACAGTTTATTAAAAAGAATCTATCCAACTCTGGTCTTTGTTTCTAGAAAAAAAAAAAAAAACTTTCCAGCTTCTCAGCCAACTGAAGTCACTTTTTCCACTCCCAGGGCCAAAACACACCAGGGTTTGAGAGGGCCCAAGATGTCCAAGTTTCCTTATCAAAAACGAGCTCACACACACAGTCTAGTCATATCATGGGCAGCCGTTAGCGATCTCAATCCTTTCACTACCCAGAAATGGTCAAGTATATTTTCACAGTTTCACAGATCTGTAACCCAAAACTGCTTCCTGGCATTTTCCTTCTGCATTTTCAGGTCACACTACATCATGCCAAAAACAACCCTCTCTGTATGACCAGCAACAGAGGACAGTGACAGATTTAACTTCTCGAATCAATGCAGCAGGTCTGGAAATTCACTACTCTGACAAAAAAAAAACCCAAAACAAACAAAAACAACAAACGGCAAACTTCACAGAGGGGTACACCCGCCATATAAGGCAGCTCCAAATTTAGCCTGCATGGCTTCTATGTGTAAATGTAGGTTTGTGAGTCACGTGAAGCAGGGACACATATACACACAAACACTGTATAAATGCCATGGTTAATCCAGGCCAGAGCTCCTGATCCTAAAACCCCTATCCAGGATTCACAAAGTGCAATCAGGTTTATAAGCGGTACAAAGTTCCATCAAGATCCATCAATGATGATTTGGGCTCATCCCAAGTTTTACTGTGAAATACTGCAAGTAATAAAAACCTCACTTAAGCTCTAACATAATATTTTTTGAAATCTGAAGGCATCTGTTTACCACAGGTAGAAAACAATTAGTTCTGCTGAGTCATTTTATTGTCCCTACTGGGAAATGTGCCCTGCAGCCAGACTCTCAAGAAATCATCCATAAAGAACAAGGAAAATAAACAAAACAAAACAACCACAAAAAATTAAATTGACATGCAAATAATAAGACATAATCCTTATGTGCTTCCAATTGCTTCCATTGTGGATGCAGCTTAACCAGAGAGGCAGATGAACAGCACATCTATTATTAGATATTAATTTATTTATTAAAATGTAGGCCTGCTGGTGACACACATGGCGTTTACCTACCCCTACCCTATAACTGCAATTTGATTCTAGGGGAAAACGCTGATTAGCAAGAAAATGATGTTAATTTCACTATTTTCATGTTATTTTATTTAATTATATTATCATTTTCTGCAAACACAACTCATTTTAAGTCAAACATGACCTGTTCAGGATTAATTTTTTCATGATAGATAGATAGTGTATAAATGTGGTCATAATTAAAACGTATTCACATGTAAATCAGAAAGAAATTGTTTACTCGTGACACTAACCTCACTTGTCATTCAGGCCATACAGAAGGTGTGGGTTGCTTGTTTGAGGTATGCACTACCCGCACAGAAAAATTAAATGTAATCCAGAAAGACCAGAAATCCCAGCTGGAAGGCTATAAACTATTCACAACTATGAAACCAATAAAATCCTGCACAACAAGTTTAAGATAAACATTTACAGTCAGTGTTGTTTTAGTTGGTGCATTCATCTTATATTACCAATGTCAGAAGGTAAAGAGCAGAAACAGACCCATCACACTGGAAAAGATATAGCCTGAGGTAAAGATTAAGTTAGGTTGTTTACATATGAGATTGCAGTCAAGGTATCCTGTATAACTAAACTAAAGCTAGTCATTTTAAACTCTTAAATACCAGCAAAACTAAGCCATAGAAAACTCTTAATTGTGCCATCGTTTTTATTGGTTTGGATAAGAAGATTTGTGCGGTTGTAGTAAACTTTAGATGTGTTTATTCCTTCAATCATAAGATTATAATGATTATTTACAGCCCTCTTTAGCACAAAAATAAATCCCTAATCCATCATTAATCACAACATTTATCATACAGCTTTTTATTTGGCAGAACAACGACCCACTGAGAGCTCACAATCAACCTCCAGGATAACAAGAGTCCACAAAAAAAACGGTCTCTCCACCCTTCAGCTGACTCAGCCGCGAATCTGAAACACATTTAAGTTTTTAACCCTGCTCACGTTAGCTTTGAACATTGTCTGTGTGCATATTTATGTGTGTTTGGAGCTTCCGTCTTTGGCTTCATCCTCAGGCAGAAAAAGACAGATTTGGAGAGCATGAGCATGAGACTCAAGTTTGACCATACATGGCGAAGCCTCCCTTTTCACAGCGTCCTCTGTGCCAGGAGGTCTTTCACACAGTGAGGACGAAGCCTTACGACACACGCTTTCATGGGAGAATATGTCTGTGTGTGTGTGTGTGTGTCTGTCTGATCACATCTGTCAGACACTTTCTTCTAAATTTGGTTCATCCACGATGGAGAAGGAGGAAAAAATGCTTCTGCCACATCATTAGCGGTCCAGCACAGAGCTTGAGCTCTAACAGGTTTAATACTCATCATCGTTGTGTGCAAGTTGGATGAACTTCCTCACAGACAAGAGGAAACCATTTTCTCAAAATCACCTAATGGGTTTATATTTCAACAGGCAATCTACCTTTGATATAAATCCAGGGTGTCAAACGTGTAACCCAATGTGGACTTTTGAATGCATTTTGATCCAAATGTTACAGTGTGTAAAATTTTTACTACTAGATGTCAACTGATTGCAGAGTTCTGCTCTCTGATCTCTCCCACCTCAATTAAATAATACGAGCTACAGTGACTGCTACAGGACAAACATTAAACTTAGACTGCACCCCAAAGCATGTTTCTACTCAAGTTTGGATTGGATCCGGCTCCGCCCCAAAGTTGTTCCCCATCTCTGGAAGGTTATCAATCTACTGTTTACCTCAGCTGTAAGTGCCGGGTAAGAAACATCCACCTAGCTTTATTCTGAAAAGGTTGTAAAACTCTATGACAGGATTCAGATGCGTGTCAAGAGTCAGTGAACCTCACTTGTGACCAATGACAGTCATGCTGAGGGAAGTTTTTAACGATATGCTAAACCCAACACTGCCGTTCTTGCTGCTGTTAGTCTTCGTTAACTACAGTTTATGGTCCCCAGTTGCCGTTTGCTGACGTTTGTGAAACTTTCTTTGAGGTGGCTCTAACGTCATTGGACTCTCATATGCTATGAAAACGTAATCAAACTCCTCATCAGAGCCGAAGTGTGATTTTAATTTTTAGCACACTTAAGTTCAACATTAACTAGTATAATATTAGCTTATGATCGGCTGTTTTACCGGCTATTGTGAGCTGTCCAGGAAGGGTCGCATGTCTAATCTTCTGACAGTAAATAATTATGACTGTATCAGTAATAAATAAATGAGCATGTTCATGTTTTAGTTTCTTGACACCCCAGATATAAATTATGATAAACTATTACCTGGTGTGGCCCTTTAAATGGAGTTTTTTATTCTTGGACTCTTTGCCTAATGCAGTTTAAAATAACTTTTATTTCTCGCATATCAGTTCCTCTAAAAGAACGCCTTGCCATGCTCATTTTGCGGCTGTGACAGGAATAACTGTGGAGATATCAATAACGTTTATTTAAATAGTGTTTGGGAAATCGAGAACTACACCTATAAAAATACAATAAAAAAATATAAAAAAGTCAAATCAAAAGTTTGGTGACTTTGACCCAAAACAAGGTTTCACACATTATTTCCAAAATCACACATAAGATCAAAGTTGCACTGATATATTAAAATAAACTAGACAGATCCACTTACGGCACAGAGACTCTAGGGAACACTGTGTTAAGGTAGATTTAAACATTTTAGGAAAGGGTCAGGTGGACACTGTAGTAGAAGACATGTTAAACCCAAGGCTACTTCTACTTTCAGGTGCTCACATAATGAATATGGCTAATATTGTTCCAGTTTCAGCACGTGGATTTGGGTTTGTTGGGTATCGCGTACCCTTACAGTATCCCACAATTTCCAGCTAATCATGCCCAAACATATGGCATCAATATTAATTAAAAAAAATATAATAAACTGTTTAAGAATTACAAACATCTTCTTGCACAGTATTTCAAAGTATTAAAAATAATCCACTTCATACTAAAAATCCACTCAAAAGCTACCAAACAAAAGTTGAACACTTGGAATCAACTTTCAACATTCAAGTTTCTGAATTAACAAAGAAAACAGGCCTCACCTGGCAATGAAACTGCTTTTTTAACAACTGTCCAATTGCTTTTGAGCACCAGACCTTAGCGCACACGCTCAGCAAGCAGAGAAGAAAAGACGAGCAGCAGCAAGAGCAACAAAACAGTCAGTAAACTGAGAATTAACCCATCAGCAGAGCAACAAAAGCCTATCTGCACCTGTGTGGGTGACTCAGCCCGACTGTACGGCTCACTGAGGGAAGTGAATCTCCCGGCGCGTGACAAAACCCGCTGTCATCTTATTTTACTCAGACTTTCAGTGTGCAGCTGCAGTAAAGCAGCTCCTGAAGGAGGACAGAGGAGGAGGACAGATCTGAGATAAACGGTAAAGTTTTTAAAAACACCCATAAACTCTATCAGCCCTTGACACAAATATGCGAGTGTGAAAAGCCGCACAGATATAAATCTGTAAACGTGATTCACTGTTTCAAAAGAAAGGAAAACCAAGCTGAAGGTTAGCATTAAAGGATTAACAGATCCAGGGGAAGGAGTTCGCTCACATCTCCAACCCTCGGAGTAATGATCCATCACTCGTAGCTTTTAAGCACAGAGAAGCTTATTCTGTGTCATATACATACAAAAACCCTCTCATATATGAATAAATTAGTTCCTCTGCTGAGCTCGGGCTGACGTAAAACATGGCGTGCTGTGGCCTTTCCGGCCTTCATACTTTTAGAGGAAGCACCGACAACATGACTGCCAAAACTCTGTCGACTGTCGCCAAGCTGGTTCACAAGCACAACAATGTGAAACAGCAAGAGACAGTAATGAAGAGTTACAAGACCAACACTTTCTGTGCCACATCACACATGTAACAAACTCCACTCATGCTCACAAATGTCCTTACTCTGTTCAGCAATCCTTCAGAGTTAGAAGAAGGTTACAAATACACTCTCAAAGAAGGCAATACTTCATTTGGTGAAAAACCAAAGTGCACCTCTCAGACGTGGAGTTCCAATTAACAGGAAACTGTCCAGTGGGATGATTAAGAGTTAGTTTATGCGGGTGGCGTGTTGTCATACTTTCACAACTCTTTTAGGAATAAGTTTTGGATAAAATATGATGGACTAAACAGACACAGCCGGGGTTTAAGTCACTATTTCTGAGCTTTATTTCTCTTGACATTAAATGTGACATCTCTTCATATTTTGCTGATGTTTTGTTGCAATGAACGCCGAGTATGGGAGCTAGCTAAAACCCTCCTCCAACCCTGGTTTCCGAGGGCAGATCAAACGTCCCCAAGTAGCTTACTTCTGAGCCCACAGTGTTTATTGTGTATCTACTGGCCGCAAACAGCTCTAAGACATAGAAGAAATATAAGTAATGTAATTATACGTCGATGCCAACTACAATTCTTTGGGGTTTCAAAGCTACGCAAACAAACAAAGACACACGATGAAACGATAAGGGCGACCGATTCACTAGATTTTCATTTCATTTCACTTTCAGGGAATAAACCTATTGTCTTGTGCTGTAAATCAAGCGCACCTTTTCTTTTACAGGAGTGCGTTTTCATCTCTTCTTAAAAGCAGTTTAGTTCAGCTCAAGCAAACACAACAGAAAGGGAACACCATCTCAGGTGCATCCCGTTTAAATTTAAAGAACTCTGAAAAAAAGCCTGTTTTTAAAAGCTCAATAAGTTTGTTTACATTAAATATTCAAAAATAAAACTCTGACAGAAGCAGTCCTGATTCTGGTCATGTTGGCGCAGCCTTGAGACACGACTTTGTATATAAAACCATGTGTGGGGAAATTATTATGAATATGAATAAATGAATGAATAAAATATCCACACGACCCGAGGCCTGTGTTGTGCTGTGGGTTTTGTGGATTACGATGGCGGTTCACTTTAAGGTCAAGTCTTATACTGACCACGAAAACACCAGTATACATTTTTGGGTATTTATCATTGATACAATAATGCTGCTGGGCATCAGCGTATCGATACATGGACACCAAATACCAATATTTTATCAAATAAAGTAAAATGTTAAGGGCACGCTATAATTAAAAAAAAAAAAAAAGGAGGGCACATCTCAAGCTTACATTAAATCAGCTCAACTGAAAAACCCTGGACATGCTTAGCTTCGATGATTACACAGCTAATTGCTGTATTGTCAGAAACAGACTGCTTATAACCGCCAAATTTAATCACAGACCGAGTCCATCTTATGGTAACATTTATGGCAGGTTTGATTGACAGCGTTGGTGTGGATAGACAAAACAGTATTGACAACATTTCACTTCAACAAAGCTTTTGAAGCACGACTGAAAGGAAACTGTTGATGACAATAAAAAACTTGCTTCACAGCTTGAGGCAACAACAACTAAAAAAGTCATTGAGGCGATGAAGGCACGCGAGCAGGAAAGTTATGCAGCTGTTGAAAAGTAAACAAAGGACTCCACCGAGCACTCGATGGCAGAACAGAAAAAGGAAAAAGTGGAAAAGCAGAGGTTAAGCAGACAGCTAAAAAGCTCAAGCCAAGAGAAGGTGGAGCTAAACCTAAGTCTTAGAATCCCAGTGAAAAACATCACCTAGCATACATTTGACTTGTGCCGAGTCTCTGGATATAATGTTGTTGTACAAGTTCTTCTTACCAATAAAACCACGTTCAAGTATTTTAAATTATTTATTTTTAATATAAACATTCATAATCATCATTATTGCAGATGTCCTATGCTGCTCTGAAGCAGCTGATGTTTGATGTCTTTAACAAATGCAGTGCTCTATAACCCTTAATATATGATCCTAAAACCCATACTTGAAGATCTTATGATAAATTTGAAATAAGTTTTTGTATTTATTCTTCGCTGTCAGAGCTTTAAACCCCATCACTGCTGCAGCTGAAAGAATAAAAACATCTTTAAATCGGAACGTAATCAAACACTGGAGTACGCAGTAATCTGTCAGCTCCTCCTGTGACTTAATGATAGAGCGCTCGCACACCGTCTGCTCCGACTACAAATAGGCTGAACTTTATTAATATAGCAGCTCTTCGTTCCAGTCTTTCCATTCACGAGCACTGGCACAGCTGTTTACTGCAGCAGCTGTGTTGCCTTGTATTTGACTGTTTTTAGACTCGCCACACTTTTCGGTGCCACCGCCACCTCTCGTAGCTAAACTTGTAAAACCTCGGTTAACCTGTGGGCGTGATAAGCCCGTTTGTGCAACACCTTAACATGCATTGCTGTGCGATACTCTAAATTTTCCTTCTGCTACTAATTAAATACAAGTTTAATATTGCCGATACCGATACCATTACCGATACTTTTCACCTACAAAGGCAGCTTTTGTAGTGTGTCATGATTTATGAGATGAATCATCATCAATTTACACATGAAACTTAAAAGGAAAGAGACACAATATTGAAGCTATCACGCTAGTCCAATCCAGTGTCACATTAAAGTGTTTTACATGCGAATATTTAGTGCACTAAAAATATTTTTCAGGAAGCATTTTTAACAACAGATTTTTCAGTGCTGTATGTGCGTTACACAACAAGTTGACTAAATAAAAATCTAAATTTCATGTTTTTTGTGTGTTTTGTTTTTAGCCCATTGTATAAAAGGCCTAAAGTGAAGCCAGAAAGCAAGAGCATATGCTGGGTCTTTTGCTTCATTGTGCAGGCCACAGGTGCTATGCTCGTTGGTTCTAGTGGTTACATTTGTGGTTTCTCTCATATTTGTTGCCTACTTGCAGTCTGCTGATGGGAATACGGGAAAGAGGAAGTAATCTGATCTGGGGTCTGTGAGGACGATGTTCCAGGCACATATCACAAGCTGAAAACGGCAGCAGAAGGTCAGGCTTTTAGAGCTGATCTGCGATGTGTCCCTCTCGCATCCAGAACTCTTAAATGAACCCGCAGTCAGGGTTGGGTTAGCGGTTGTTCTTGCTGCTCGTTTTCAAACACTGAAGCTGGAAAATAAAAATGACACAGCAGCAGCAGCGGATCAGTCGTCAACAATTGCACCCCTGCTGCTCGACTGAGCCGATAACAGTTACCCCTGTGTGTGTGTGTGTGTGTGTGTGTGTGTGTGTGTGTGTGTGTGTGTGTGTGTCCTCTGGGATCGGCATTAGAATAAAGCATGAATAATTTCTTCAGAGCGACAGAGCAGCTGTAGCCCTTTCACATGAAAATGAGCATCGCCCACACCCTCAAAAGACTACACTGACTTTCTCCCCCTCTCTCTCAGCCTCATCCCCGTCACCATCCATTTCTCACTTCAGTCGAGCTCAACTCTGGCTCGAAAAGCTGCAAATGCCACGACTACTCCTCAGCCCTGCAAGCCAAGAAACTCAGACAACAACAAGCTGATGTGTGCATTTGTCAACCACGTTTCTGATATTTGCTGAAAACTTCCTGGAATATGTGAGCTGACAGAGAGGGATGTTGAGTATGAAAGGAGAGCCAAAGCCTCACTCTGTGTTTGGTAGTGTGAAACTGCTTCTGGCTTGAGTCAGCACCCACTTCCTTCTGCTGTTTCAGGAAGTGTCTTTAAACAATCTGGCCCACAGCAGCAGCAGCAGCTCTCAGACTGGCCAACGATAAACACAAACAAGAAGATGTGTTACTTAATGCTTCATACACCTCAGATTCTGACAAACAAATATCTCCTGAAGGTCTTTTAGACCTTTTTAGAATATAAAGGTTAAGTTTGAAGACACGGGATTAAAGATAGTTGGTTTAAACAAGTCGGGCTTTACTATCACACAGCGCTTTAAGGAGATGGCACAACCATAGAAGTAAACCAACACACAAAAACCACTAAGTTCCCCCAGTGAAGAGAAAGTTGGCAGTCACATGCTGATAGGTGAAAACCTCTCTTTAGACATATGAGATACTGGCTTGTCGTCAGAGGAATATTTCCTCATGTGAGCATTAAAAAGAAAGTCAGACTATTTTGTCTAAAAATAGCAGATTGATCATTTAAAATGAAAGCGAAGTTTCACTTAGCCACGATTCAAACAATGCCCGACGATGGCTTTTCCAGCATAGACCTAAGACGTTCCTGTATTTTTAATGTGCAGTTCCTGTACACTAAATAAACACGCACGAGGTTACTGGAGACAATAGGGCTTTCAAACGTGAACCGGTGACGCCGTGGAGGCCTTTTCTGCTCAGGCTTATGATGCAACACAAAGAGATGCAGAAAACAAGAGGCTTCAGCTTTGGAAGACTAGAAGAGAATGAAAGCAGAAGCAAGCTACCAGTGTCAACTCGCGAGTCTCTCTTTGATGGAAACTGTAAGCACTGGTTCCTGCACCATAAAGGAAGTGATCTCTGAAGACGTGCTGATGAAGACCAGAAGCCTTAAGCCACCAAACACTTAAAACATCTGCAAGCTCCTCCGCTTCAAAAGGAAATGACCTTCTAACTACTGTCGAATACAGCAATGCTGCAAAATACTAAAAGCACTGGGTGTGTATGTAACACCCGCCACTCTGCAGCACTCTGTGGTAATGCCTATTGAGAGGTGTGAGCAGGCAGCCAAACAGACATCAGAACAAATTTGACTTTTTAAGCGTGTCCCCCTCGTGACCCATACCGTCTCTTTTTAAGGTTCTCTATAAAGAAAAATTACAAGGAGCTCCTTCAAACTATATACGACCAATTAAATTTGTACATGTATATTATCATCATCGTCTCTTTCTCATTACTATCCCCTCCTCTACCACTTCTCTCTCTCTCCTCCCACGTCTCCACCTCTTCCAATCCACTTTACCTCAAGCCTCATCTGAACCGAACTGAAGTCAGGGCTCTAACACACGAAAATGTGCTTAAACATGCTCATTTATTCCCATTTTGACACAATTAATTACTGTCAGCAGATTAGAAATGCAACCCTCACATCTCCAGACAGCTGAGAAAGAGCTGGCTAACCAACAGCAGCTGGTTATCAGCGAACATGATACCAGCTAATGTAGCTAACGTTAGGCTCAAGTGTCCTAAAAATATAACTTTCCCTCTGATAAATATTTTGATTACATTTTAACATAGTATGAGAGTTTATTCCCCAAGTGTCTGAGTACAACAACATTAAAGCCAATTTCAAGCAGTTTCACTAAATCAGGCTAATAGCAGCAAAGACAACCAAAAGTTTCAAATATCCTCAAAAACCCATCTCAATATTGCTGTCATCAGACAGAAGTCAGCTTCTCCAACTCATCAACTTGTATTGGACTCAAAGTTTTACAGCCTCCCCCCAGAGTCCATAGATGTGAACTCACATGGACAGCTGAGGGAGCCAGAGTTGTCTGCCCTACACTGACCACCATAGCCAAGACTATGAACGTAAACTGGGAGGGTAAGAAAACACAACTTAGTTGGCTGCAATCTGCAACCAACTGAGATCTAGTCATGAGATTCTATATACTGTGAGCCCAAAGAAAAGGAGGCAGGATGTGCATGGTTTGCAGAGACTACAACTTTCAAAATAAGACGAGAGATTCTTCAGTTGTAAAACAATTGTCTGTAGCATCCATCTAAAAATGAGGAACTATTTATTGTATATTAAGTCAGTATTCAATACACCATTCCCACGTTGTGCTGTTGACTGGATGTTTGGGGGGAAGGGACAGGACAACAGATATCTTTTAAGGGCCATTCTGCTCTGCTTGGTTTTCAAAGGACAGCGTTTATCTTGAATCTGCTTTCTAAACAATCTTAAAATACAAAACCCAAAATCAAACGTGATATTTGGCACATCTGACAGTACTACAGCACCAGGATGGTGGCAGTTGTCACTACTAAAAAAAAAAAAAAACAGCAACTCCGTGTCTTTTCTTTGTCCTTAAAAGCCATCAAAACTTTTTTTTTTCCCTTTAGGATTTAACAATGAATTCAGAGACTGAACTGCCATTAAATTCATCACGTGGGCACAAACATGAAGGAATTTTGAAACCATTTTTGCTTTTTTGCTAACTATTCTTCATCCTTTTCTCAACCGCTGCCCTTTATCTACTTGCTAACCATGTTGGTAATGACACAGTAAAACTACCAGCTACACTTGAGACATGAAAGCAGCATCTATCTAACATTAAATCTTTATGCGGTGAAGCCGACTTATAATTACTGGAAAATAAAACTTTCCATGGCCAACATCCGACTGGTTACTCGTCAACTCAATGCCTTTTAAATAAAGGTCATCATCACCCCTTAAGATTACGACTATTTCACTTCCCTGCAGACACATATATGGACAACTCTAGAAACCAAAAACAAAGAATTGGTTATATTATCCTACCTGCTTAGTTGCTAGCATGAGGCTTTTCACACCAAGTAGAAGACATATTCTCTTTCCCTCTACGTATCACTATTTTCTTTCAAACTATTTGCAAACAAGACCCAAGCAGATAGCAACAGAACACCTACCCCAACCACTTTTCAAATTCATCGTCCTCATCTAACTAGTGTTGTCAAGCTCCGGTCACAAAAGTTTAGAGGCCAGCCAGCAACCAGCTGGCAACTAGCTGGCAACTATTGGAAAAATGTGTATTAGCATTCAAGGCAGTGGCAGGCAGTGGTTAAAATTAGATGTGAGAGAATATATTAAATGCATTCCAGTTTAAACCAGCTTCAGTTCACTGCATCTTTCATAAAAACGATGACAGCAGCAACTAGCTGCTAGTAACTAAGGCTATGTCCACACTAATGCGTTTTCGTTTGAAAACGCATCTTTTGTCTCCGTTTTGTCCTCCCGTCCACACTGAGACGGAGGGAAAACGGAGCGTTTTTGGAAACGCTCTCGAAAGCGCATCAATCTGTAAACGCAGCATTTTGGCGTAGTGTGGACGGCCAAAATGGAGATTTTTTAAAAACGATGACGTATGTTAGTCATATGATGCAGTCATGTGACCACTTTAACCAAGATGGTCAGACGGCATCGTACCGCAGTTGTTTTGTTTGCTCAAAGTTTTTAGTGTCCTTGTTGAAGATTAATATGTACTCATTTGTGACTCGGAACAACAGCTCCACCTCATTATCATTATCATTCCATTTGACACATTCGGTGCTTTGTGTCGCCATTTCACCGCCTGTTTTAAAGAGCCGGAAAGTAAATAAACAACACATGGAAATGACGCAGGTCGTCTCGTCTAACGTTTCATGCATGCGCGGTACTGGACACGCAAAGGTGTGAAAAACGACTCAAAACGATAGTGTGGACGGGGATCGTTTTTGCACGAAAGCTCCGTTTTCCAGTCAATCCAGACTAGTGTGGACGTAGCCTAAAGTTCTGGACCAGGGGGCTATCCTTGGGCTTTTTGATGGAGCATAGAGGAACCCAGAGCACTGCTATCTCTTAAGAGGATTTTTGGTCCCTGCTAGTTGCTGCAGCACTCCTTAGTTGTTTCCATCACTAGCACATTACTCAGCTTTGCCACTGGATGCTTAGAAGGTTGTGGGTAAAACTACTACTGCATGTGCTCTTGTTTTGTTTTCCCGATTGCTTTGCAAGTAAAATGCTCAAAGAGTTTCAAACCACTATACACACAAGCAATAGCGCAGGACTTTGATTTTGGGGTTGCAGCATATTCTCTAAGACTTTTAGATGAAATAAAGGGCATTGCAAGTATTTTATATTTTTAAAAATTGAAATTGAGGAAAAGAAGTAAAACTTGGAGAAAATATGCAAAGTGATGTAGTGTAGTATCCAAGAAATGGTGAGCAAAAAATGTGCACTACCCATTCTCTCCACTTCTCCTTTATTATTCTAGTCTTCTTTTTAGCTCTTTGTTTTTACCCTTTTTAACCAAACATGTCATTTAAGTTACAGTTTGAAGACATTTTCTAGGTTGCAGTTGATGGTTAAATGAGAATGAGTAGAAATGCAGGTTGGTAAGGATGATGATAGGTGGTGTGGACGTTTTCCATTCTCAATGCTCTAAAACCACGAATAACACAACTACCATGCAGGTGTCACCTGAAAAGCAGTAAAAAAAAAAACCTTACCTGCATCTGAAAAGCGATCTGTTTGGACAGCTTTGTGTATGTTCAACATCTGAAACGTCTGAAATAACAGTTTTCAAGAAAATATCCTAAATATCATTAAATATGTGTTTCTTATTCTTATTACTTGACTTTGACCCCCTAAAGTATCCACATAGCTTTATAACATCATGGTACATGAGTGCTGGCTTTTCAGAACATTTTCAGCCTTTAGGCAATTCTCATTTTCAGTTTTATACTCTATTAGAAAAACTGTGAAAGGTGTGTTTTCTTGTGTTAACTAATTCACAGTGGAATCATTAAAATTGCATCTATAATTGTGATTAAAAAGAATGCAGCCGAAGCATATTGATGATGCATTAACTTCACGGATTATGACACGTTGCTCTCCCCTACATAAAATGTCTACATTAGTTAAAAGTATTGGTACTTTCTGACGCGTAAAACTGACGCTGTATTTGCTCGGTACCAAATCACACTAATTTCTCACACCAAAGCATTTATAAACTAAACTCATTTGTAAAGCCTGTCTCTTTGGCTTTTTTGGTGAGTAAGGGGGCTGGGGTCCAGAAAATAGGACCCCTGATTTCCAGGGAGAACAACATCACATCTTGATTGTGAGGCACACAGCACCCGGTCCATGTTGATTTGAGTGATGAGAGGTCCAGTGTTTGCTGGTGAACCACCTCTGTCAACTCTTGCCTTTCTCTCAGAGGGCATCCCTGCACATGTTTGTGCTGGAAGCCCTCCTTTTCCTCCTGTTTTACTTTTGGTTTGGCCAAAACCAGCTTGTCACAGAAATCTGGGAGGATGATGATGCCGCACGGGTCTCCATTTCTGTCACCCTGATCAATAAAGGTAAAATGCTGAGAGAGTAATAATTTTAAAAGAAGTGCTGTTGTTTTGAGTGAAAGAAATGTGTCATATTAACTCTAAAACAGTAAAAAAAAATACTGTTTGAATTTGTGAACCTGAAAAAAACCTTTGAAACCTTTGGAAAAAAAATGAAAAAAAATTGGCAGTTACTTAATTAATCTGGTGTAGTATAAATTGACTTTATTAGCAAGAAAAGATGTAACAACTTTTTTTAAAAAAAGTTTAAAAAAGGAGTTAAAAGTACAAAAAAAATGCCTGTCACATTTTTCAAAGTAGGTGGGGCTGAATTGGAGCCTTTGCTGAACTGATTCTGGCCCCCAGGCCTTATGTTTGACACCCCTGATCAAGGGTGTACCCGTGCTCTTGACATATCAATGAGATCTGACATAAATACCACATTCTTTTGTTCTATTTTTTGTTGTTGTAGATGCTCCTGATTTTGTTTATTAACTAAATGACTGAGAACATCCTAATATGACATAGTCATAATAATAATAGCTGACCCCAGACACCAAAACCAGCGGTATCTCCAAAGGAATGTGCGAGGGTGTGAACAAGAGGCTTGAAATGAATCAGCGAGAGTCAGGATGACGACGAGAGATGCTGTCTACCATCCCTGGTGTAAATTTTAAACTGTTACAGAGAAGGTGGTCAGTCTTAATTTAGCCATGAGCAACTGAGCAGGGGAGGGAGGGAGGCTTCAAAAGCCCATCCACCAATCAAGAACAGACACTTGTGCATCAACTCGACTGCTTGAGTAACGGCCAAACAGAACTGGAAATGAATCAAATTCAGCTGGTTATGTCACTATTAGTGTTAGAATAACTGTTACCAGAGAAAAGGGAAAGACACACGGAAAGCCCAGTGTTTAAAAAACAAAGTACAAACTTTATTATTCTGTCTTTACAAAGGCACGAGCCTCTTTATCCCCAAAACTTTTCTCTTTAAAAAAAAAAAAAAAAATAGCTTCTTGATGACCATATCCATTGATGGGTCTAACAAAAAAAACAAAAAAAAGGGTAGAGGAAGGTGAACAAGCGGAAAAATGAGAAAAGAGATCAGACATGTCAACAGATAAATAAAGACAGCATAAAAACTGCAAAAGAATGTGACAGGACAAGATGTAGGAGGACTGGACACGGAGGGAAATGGGGGGAAATACACAGCTGTGCGGTTTTAACTCAACCTCAAGAGTTTCAGATGAGGAGATGCTCCTTCATATAAAAAACAAGAAAGAAGCAAACTCCTATATAGTACAGTAAGTGCTTTGTAATCTTGATCCTATTTAGTGGAACCCCCCCCCAAAGCCGACCCCACTTATCCGAACGCCTGATATGTCCAAGTATGCTTTCTAACACTCGAACCAGAGCGTAAAACGTAGATGGGAATAAACTACGTCTGGGATTTAGCGAAAAGTGACCAAATGCAAACAGAGGGGGAAAAAATAATAAAAGTGTGCTCCACAAACAGAAGAGCATGCAAACTTTTTTTTCCATATCCAGGAATTCCCTTTCCTATTAAGAGAAGCACTCGGATTTAATTCTGCTTAGTTCAGTGCAGCTGACATCAATCGTTTTTTCTTTAAAGGGCAATTCCACGATTTATCTGTCCAGTGGTTCAAAGCTCCATCTATGCACTGACACCAGGGGTGAGGAGGGATGTGTCAAAGATGCAACTAATCTTCTGAAAATTTAACTGCCAAAGAAAATTTATGGAATGTTGACGTCTCCTTGTGGCTATATGTGTATATATATATATATATATTTTTTTTTTTGCCTAGCAACCGACTTTAAGGGGCTAAAATATAATAAAATCTACTAGTAACCAGAAATCGCATTTTGAATACTCTTTCAGGACCATATGAATGCAACTTGTTTTAAAAAAAAAAGCACAGTAAAACAAAAAAACAACCTGGGAATATACAGTATTCCAACACACCTCAGCTGGGTTGATCTAATAGCTCGAAACAAAAAGGGGTTCCAGCGGCTACCAAATGACCCGGGAAAGAGAAATAATAATAACAATAATAACAAAAATAAAACTTCCCTCAACCCCAGGGCTGTGTTAAGGCTGGCTTCACAGTGCCTCCCTGCACCTGCGATTAGTAAGGCATGCTGCAGCCTCTCTCCGCTACATGTCTTCGTCAATCTTTCCGTCAACCAAGAGTTTCCAGCAACAGAACACATAAAAATGTAAGCAGAAATATGTTTAAAAAACAGAGTACATTTGACAGAAAATGCACTAAAGGAAAAAGAATCAATATAAGGAAATGCATACAGCCTGCACGGTCTACCCAGTCCCCTCCATGGTGCATTTGAACAGTTTCACTGGGCATTTTCCTCATATTTTAAGCATATTCTGCTTTGATACATATCCCAAACAAAAAAAAAAAAGCAAACTACACTAAAAGGGGCTAAACAGAACAAGCTCTTAAGATCGAGCAAACAAGTGATTGTATTCAAGTTATATCTGCACGTGCAAGAATTTCAAGGCAAAAGCGGGTTTGCTGCAGACTGCCAGAGTCCGGAGCACCGCTAAGCCTCGCTGATTCAAAACACACATATGTGACAGTTACTCAACAGAGGCCCAAAGAATAGCTCATTTTAAAAGCCGTGTGTTTTTAAACTCAGAAAGGGAACTGACAGGAACAGTCAAATTTTTTTTAAAAAAAAAAGCAATGTAAAAACTTTTTTTTTTTTTTTGGTCAGGCCACGAGTAAAAAAAATAAGCCATGTGGGTCAAGATATGTGGGTTTACTGGGATCCCAGCCCAGCAAAAATGGCAACAAACAAACAACATAAGAAGAGAAATAAAATAGCGTTTTGAACCAGTAAGTGCACTCTCTTTTCGAGCTTCGCTTCATTTCCTGTGAGCACCAGTCAGCCATGAAAGCGCTGAAATTCTCATCAACCTGTTGTTAGAGGAATCTTAAGAGAAACACAGCATGAAAAGGTAGACTTCACAAAAGTAAAATAACACATTGTCTCAACACAAAGCCTAAAAGGTGGAACTTTAGGACAGTCTTTTTTTCTTTTAGCTCACAGTGTCTCTCCATAAAGCTCAGATGGAACCGAGGGAGGTTTAAAGGATGTTCAGCTTAGGGGGGGGGGGGGAATTGCTCTGGTGTGTGGGTGGTGACGCTGGGCTCTTCATTGACTTTGTCCCCTTTTTCAGCTTCAGGGCCGCACAGAGAGATAACTGTCCTGGTAGTTAATGGAAATGTTTAGTTGACATTCGAAAGTTCTAGTATCCAGTAAAACAGAGCATTTATAGAGTCAGTGAAGTAGTCGCTCTATTTGTCTTTCTATAGCTTAACGAAGAAAGTTTGTGTGAGTGAGTGAATGAAGGAGCGGCGCTAGACATAAGCAGAGGAAAGAAAAAAAAACTAAGAGACTGCATGTATGAGTGTCTAAGTGTAAACCATAATGGCTGCCTATCACGGTACAACATGACGTGTACTAATAAAGAAAAAATAAAAACAACAAGTGCTTCACTCTAACTACCAGATTTTTCCACTGAACAAGAGCGCTGTAAGTTTGTAGGCCCCTGCTCTGCTTGGGGCTTGTGTGTAGGTGTGTGCGTGCATGTGAGTGTATGGTACGTAAGATGTCAGGGATGAACTCAAGGCAGTGAACAGTCATCCGGCCCGTCGCTGTTTGAGGCTGTGTCTGAGCCTGCCGCGTCAGAGAGGACACGTCCTGAAGTGACGATGACCGCCCTCCTCTGCTCTTCCTCCCCGGCGCCACCCTTCCCCTGGGTGCCCTCGATGTGCTGGATTGCCTGAGGGAAACGCAGAGGCAACAGATGTCAGCGACAACACCCCCCTCTAGTGGTCAGTCCTGAGGCAGGATTTTGTGCCTTACTTGAACGATAGTATCCAGGTTCTGTCGAGATGTGGAGACTGTGTTGATAACTGATGCTGGGCCCATGGTTACCACAGTAACATGGTGAGACTGAGAAGTCTGGACAGGCGCAGGAACAATGACTGTAGCGTGGTGTGTAGGTGCTGGGGGAGTAGCAGGGGCCAACACCTGGTAGAAAGGTGCCATCAACATTTATTATTCTCATGTCATCACTAATGTAACTAAGCACATTTTTAACCTGCACAGCGAATGCGAATAACATTAGCAGTAATGCAAAAATCCAACGCCAACTCCAAATAAATTAGGATACTGGGTAAAATGCAAAGGAAAAGAGAATATATCAGAATATATTATATAAAAACAGATGTGATTCTGTCATGGAAATCCCTGCATGGGGTCAGGAACACTTCCGCAAATCAGTGTCTGTGAACACAGTTTATCATGCCACCCAGAAATGCTTGTCAAAGCTCATTCACTCAGAAAAAGAGACACATGTGAACATAATACTGAAAGGCTGCAGTCTTCTTTTGACCAAAGTTCAATTAAGACTTAAAATACTTTTAAACTCCCCGATGCAGAGTGGGAACAGACATTTGAACCTTTGCTAACAAAGCTACAAAACAACAAAGACCATTTACCAAGCTTTACAGATCTAGGGATAGAACAGTCCCACCAAATCATAAAAAAACATTACGCCATTCTCTGTTGGGGAGTTTATAAAACAGTGTTTTGTGGACTGTGCTAACGTACCCCGAGGGGAAAAAAAGACACAAATCTGACAGGAAAAATGTCAGTCTTTTGAAGTGGACACAAGAAAAAGGGACTAAAATGATCCCTGAACTGAAATAGTTATTTCTGCATTGCTTTACACACCAGGAGGTGTTGTGTAAGTCAGTGCTAAAAAATGAACCCTATTATTGTTAAAATAGTTAACTTGATGTGGGCTAGAGCACTGCTTTTTAGGCTTTTACAGGAACGAGAGACTGAAAACGGTGACATAGGCTACCACGCAGCTGTCAGGTGGCTCAACTTGGGTAAAGTGTTAGGAAGAGTGTCGCACTTGGGAGTAAAAATTCAAGAGTTTTATGTGAAGAAAGGCAAGGACATTTCAGAGCGCTCTTCAGGAGAATGGAATACAGTCTTACATTTGACTGCACTAATGAATGAACTAAATACCAAACTGCAAGACTGGGCCAATTTGCACATGAAATGTAAAGCCTCGTAAACGGATTTCATAAGAAAGTTGCAGTTTCTTTCAAGACGATTTGGGAACGCCATCCTTACATGCCAACAGTGAAAGAAGCCATAACATCAGCTGATCGCCTCAGCTGGTACTCATCCACGTTAGGAGCCCTGCATAATGAGTTTTCAAGGTGATTTGAAGACTTCAAGACACTTGAGAATCAAATGCACATGATTTCAGCTCCCTTCACTTGCAGTTTGAATAATGGATCCAGTGATGTTGAGCTTGAACTCATTGACCTGCAGTCTAATTCACTACTGGCAGAGCACCTTAACTCAGTGTCACTGCTGGATTTTTATTCTTCTCTTGCAGACGAGAACTTTCCACGCACAAGGAGACATGCTTGGAAGATGCCGGTTCTCGTCTGACGCTAAGTTTAACAAATCCAGAAACAGATCATCTTACGGTGACGATCACCTGCCCGCTAGCTTTCACACTGAACCTGACCTTAATGACTTTGATTAAGCCCACACTCACACTTGTTTTTTGAAATGTCGATCAATTAATGACAAAATGTTGGCGAATATTTCACACTTTAATTGCCCGATTAGAACATCTACACTTACCTGCAGCAGTTTATAAAAACATAAAATTAATACTGAGAAGAATTGAGTTCAGCTTCTTGGAGCCGCCCTCTACAACAGACACAGTTTCTCATGTGGATCCTTGAGGAAATAAATTGCCCACCCTATTTTAGAGCAACATACGCTCGCATCCAGACGATGTCTTTTTCAGGGGAGGCTTTGCATAAAAAGCCATTTTCTGATGTAGAGTTTATCAAAGAGTGTTTGGTGACGGAAATAGGACAAAAATGCATAATGTATACTTGATTACATTTGAATCCTAATTTCCCGCTGACCTTATGTGGCCAGTTTGGAACAACGAACGGGCTGGCAGATGTGGCCCAGGGGCTGTACAATTCCAATGTCTATGCTTGCTCGTAGAGGGTTGTTTGATTGTTGGGGTGTCTTTCGAATGCTATATGATCTTTACCTTACACTATAAAGCAACTTCTGGGGACTGTTGTGGTTTACTGCTATATAAAAAGACTAAATTGAACTGAAATGACATTATGAAATAAAAAATATGACAAAGAAGAGACAGGACTATTGAGCAGCTGGAATATTATATCAAACAAAAATGGGACAACATTCTTCTCCCAGACGTCTAGCCCCTGATTTCCTCAGTTCCCAGATGTTTTTAGACTGTTAAAAGAAGAGAAGATGCTGCACAGTGGTAAACATGGCTTTATGACAATTTTTTTAAGATGGTAACATGTTAACAAATTAAAATGTGATATTAAAGTGAATCATGTAATGTAGTCCTAGACTGCTGAATTAGTGTTTGTGTTCCGGGTAATTCTGTGTTTCTGTAATTCTGCAAATTCATACTGATATTGACTTGAGGTCACGTTACACAGCTCTGCTTGTGGAGTCACAAAGTGTCATATGACTAATGTAAAGGGCGTCAATCATCTTTTACTGCAAAGGCCCAGCTGCCACAAGGAGCGGAGAGGGCAGACATCAGGCGATGATTGATTTGGCATCGTGTTCAGTCGGGGTAAGCCTGCAGTAACAGGACGCTGCAGCTATCGGGGCTGGAGACGGCACCGGCAGAAAGACGTGTGAGCGGCTCATTTAACACACTGTAAATCTGTCTGAGCTGTTGACAGCTCTAACTGTGGACATGGACAGGACTGTCATGACCATGTCCCCATGTCTTTGTGAAATCTACGGTACACTCTGGGATTAGTCTAGCTGCGTGCGTGCATGTGTGTGTGTGTGTGTGTATTTTTAGAAAACGCAACACACTTTGACATAATTGACGCAAAGTCCATAAAAAATTTACACGCAAGGGGGGGTCTGGTGCCTGCAAGCTGATGAGTTTAGGCTAATGAGCCAAAAATAAACACTTTTTTTGTGTGTCAAATTCAAGAGGTTGCTGCACATGGCCTCTGTATATGTTCAAAGGACGAACAAAGATCCGGAGGGAAAAAGGAAACGCTGAGCTGAACAATGATGACAAAAAAAGTCTAAATTCTTTGTCCTATCAACAAATCCAAAAACATATACCTCACAGCTAAAGATTTGTCTAAAAGGTCAGATTTTTACTCTTGGTTTGATATGATAACCATCTGTGTTAAAAACGGTTTAAATTCGTTAGGTTGATTGAAACACTGAAGCAGAGGGGATTTTTCTATATCAGTAAAAATCAGGCATCTTTAACGTATATCAGTCAGTGATATGCGGATGTTTCAACCTGTGGGCTGTGGGCTGGAGTAAGGTCCCTCTCCAGCTGTTTGTGCTGCTGCAGACGGACAAGGCTCTGCGTTTGGGCCTGCTGCTCCTGGAACTGCTGGGTGATTGCCTTCAGCTTCTCTGGGTACAACTGGGCATCCATGGAACGCATCTAAGATAGAAAAAATGGGAAAATATTTCTGCAAAGTTAAAACCACAGCCGCCAGTGGAGTTTCAGACTCCTGAAACTGCGTTGTCGTCATTCTATATCACCTGTTCTTCAAGATTCATCCTGGCTGAACGTTCTTTCTCCAGCTGCTGTCTCAACTCGATCATCTCCCTTCTTAAGTCCTCGGTCTTCTCCTCCTCCAGGATGTCTGGTGAGCCAATGCCTTCATCCTTCTCCTCTGCGCGCCTCCTCTTGGGGGAGGAACCACTTAACTCCTAGAAAGAGCAAACAAAAATGTGAGATGTGCTTTAGATGAATGCTAAGATTGATGACAGTGAGAAGAATGCTAACTCCTTTGCAAACAGTCTGTTTGGGCAGTGCATTGATTTACCTGTATGATTCGTTTGAGCTGACTGTTCTGCTGCAATAAACGCGTCTTCTCCTGCTCCAAAGTAAAAATGTACTCTGCCGTCTGTTGCAGGATGGCAGCCTGAAGAACAACATTACAGTTTGGTTATGAAAGCGAGTTCAGACCCTTCCAGCTCCAGCTAACTCATCATCTAATTTAAATCACTGTTTATGACCCACCTTGCTGAGTTTCTCTCCATCGCTGTGTGGGATGAGTGTTTTAAGTGACTGGAATCCAGCATTGATGCTCTGCATACGCCGACGCTCGTTGCTGTTGGCGATCTCTCTGCGGATTCGCCTCTCTTGATCCCGGGCTGTTTCTGGGGTCAGAGGAATGTTGGCCAGGCTAGGGGAAGAAGGGAGAGGTAGGAAAGCTATTAGGGAAAATAAACAGCTTAAAAAGACCCAAAAATAAACCAATCGGTGTCAAAAAAACATTTACTAATAAGGCAACTTGTTGCTGCTAATGCCAATCAAAACTTTTTTTTTCGGTCAGCCTAGATTTCCTCAATTTGCTCTTTCTTCTCGTACTTCCATTAGCACTTTCCTTCATTTCTCTGAATTACTTCAAAAACATCTCAAGGCTTAGTATGGGGAAATTATAGGTGGTCAAGTTAGTAAACTAACTGCAAGCAAAGGCAAGCCTCTCCTCCTAATGATTCTTGTTGGAACTACTTTATACCCCAGAAATAGTTCCAATAAAAACAGCTTATGCCACGGCACAGTTTGCTCCACTCTTCACCAATGCAGTAACCCTGCAGCGGAGTTAAGTTTTCATATACCAGAACTGCATTACATAAGAAATGATCTGGACACAGGAGGAAAAGCAAAAAGCTGACAGCATTTGCTCCCCTTGACATCAACTGGTTTTTCTCTTGTTTTGTTTTTGTGAGCTCACTCTTTAAAGCGTGTATTTATATCACCACCAAAGAGCAGAAATGACTGGCCCATTCCTGTGATTACACAGGTATTTACAGCAGCTTTGTCCTTTCAGCCCACTAGCAACTACATGTATCATTGCTAATAACGTAAATTGTTACAAACCCATGAAAGATCACAAGTTCTGTGTATCTGCATTTTTAGCACGTTTTAGAAGATATTTCAATGTTACAGGCCTATTGTTTTTGAAAAAGAGCAGCATTTAGTTTATGAACATTCACATATTTAAACTGTGAATCAGTTTATTCCATATGGTTAATTCAGTTTGAGGGGGAATGCTAAGTGAATTTCCTCTAACATCCTCAGTATCAACCTCAGTATCTATGGGACCCTCTCTGAAACCAAGCTCTTATCGGTACTGACTCAGCTGCCCTAGTGCAAACATTGGGAACAATTGTGCAGACACAGATTAGAAAAGCAGTGTGTCTGTGTGTATATACACACACGTGTAGCAGCACTGCAGCAGCACATCCAACAAACAGATCCACTGCCAAAACATGACCAACTGAGCCTGAACTTCACAAACACAGGCCACTTTAGAGCCTGAATTAGAGCGAGTTTACGCTTAAAACATTACCCAAGAAACTAAACAAAGCTCAACTAACAGGCTGATTAAAACTGATCAAATTGAAATATAGTTCTACAAGCATCTTCATGATCTTCTTCCGGTTGCCTCCTTCTCATCAAATCCTTAGCATTCTCTTTTGTCACTTCAACCCTAGCATGCAATGTGCCCACCTGGCAGGTCCATCTTTCATCTACATCTCCAAACTATCCACTATTCTTCCTCTGCACATGCCCAAATCATCTCAAACTTGACTTTCTAACTTTGTCTTTAATAGTTCTACAAGTGTATTAATAATTACAAGTCGCGTTTCAAGCAAAAATGCCAAAATGTCTCAAATATAACAACCTGGACATCTGAGTTTTTAAACTGTTGTGTAAATAAAATAAAAATGAAACAGTGATCAGCATTTTATAAAACTGTTAGTCTTTATATTTTGCTGAATAAATGTGACTTTACAACAAGAACTGACACAAATTTTAGTCATTACGATTTTTATCAAGTTACATTTGAGTCATAAGGACTTTAGAGCGTGCTCTCTGAGTCAGAGTTTGAAGAAAAAATGTGCCAACTTTCGCTTTATTTTTAGTTTAAAAAGCATTTAAAGTTTGTCTGGGTAAAGTTCCGGCTTTCCTTGTGATGCATCAAATCCCCGCAAAAAAGCGGACTACATTTCCCAGACTCCCCTGTCGCTACCAGCAGCAAGCGCAACATTCGCAGATCCCTCCGCCTCCTTCTTCAAACAGGGCTGCAGACGTATCGACGGGCCTTCCGCGACATACACACACCCCCTTATTAATAACACCACTTTTAATTTTCCTGCCTCCCCGCGAAAAGCCAAATGTTTCTTTTTATCGGACAAACCCGACGGGAAACGTATGTTAACGTGTCCCAAACACACTCCCTCCGTCCGAACAATGCCCGACACCGTCTCCGCGTTCGGAGCAGACTTTCGTGTCCTCCGCCATTACAACAATGCGGCAGGCAGCATGGCAGAGGTGCGGGATGAAACGACGCAGCGGAGGCGACTCAATAGCGTTAACGGGAAGCGCAGAAACGCTGTTTAAACCACCGCCGCCTAAAACAGGGGCGACTAAGACAACAGCAGTGATTTTTTAACGTTTGGAGTGAATGAAAACAGGGCGCTATGAACAGGAAACAAACACCAGACCCCATCACCCCCTCTCTCGTTCACTCCCCCCACCTCCATCACTTTTTTGCACAAGCCACAAGCATGGCCGCACTACCCACAATAAACTTCGGCTCCCTGCGAGCGAAATCGTCAAACCCCATGAATGTGCAAGGAGAAAATAGACCCATTCACACACCGCGACGCCCGCTAGCTCAACTTTCCCTTTCTCATGTAAATTTAAGCACACATGGGCCACGGGTGACGGATTATTTAAGCACAAATAGGTCGAGGATGCGCTGAGCGAGTAGCAGCGTGGTGTGCACGGAACCACGTGGTTTATGTTTGTTAGCCACAAAATACATCGATTTCGCAGGCAAAGGTGCAAAATAAAAGCACGCAGAGGACGCCATGAACACGGCGGGAGCCCCCCGCGTGCTCGGTCGCCCCTTGATCTTGTCGTTTGATGTTAATTAATGCCCGCAGCTCCGCGTGAGAGGATCGTGTACACAATAACAGATCAGACCAAGCGTGTTGCCCAAAACCGACATCGCTAAGTGCGCGGTGCCCTCAGCAGATGACTTAATGGTGGTAATAGTGATGATGACGGTGATAATAATAATGATAATAATGATAATAACAGGCACAGCATGTCGGGTGGAACGCGCGTGTCATACACACCTACAAAGACCACCAATCACTTCTTTCTCCGTTTTCCTGAAATGTTGCAAGGAGGGCACCTTCTGAGTTGGTACCATGAAATACTCCATGCTCGCCTCTCGCCAGTTTGGTGCCCCCCCTCCCCACCACCAGCAGTTTTTAAGGGAAAAAAAAAAGAAAAAGAAAAGCAGCAAACAGCCTCCGTGGTATAAAAGGGGGAAAAATGATGACGTTAGTGGGTAAAAATCCCCCGTGATCCGATGCGGGTTAAATCCACAGAGGAAATATGAATGCCTCGTCCGTGTAATGTAGTACTTTGAGGCTGCTGAGAGTTGTAATGTTACTCGACTTCCAGCTGATGGGGTTCCCTCGTTGTGTGTGGCGCTCTACCTCTCTCTCTCTCTTTCTCCCTCCCCTTTGCTTTCTCCCTCTGCATGACCGTGTGTGTGTGTGTGTGTGTGCGCGCAGCTGATCGGATGGCTTTCAAGGCGGGAAACAGCTGGTAGGAGTCACACACTGCACTACCAAAAGCCTCCTTCCGCAGAGAGAGAGAGGGAGGGGGGAGAGAGAGGACTGCGTGTAAACAAAGGACTATTTAGCGCAGAAATACACCGACACATGTGGATAGCCGCGGAGGGAGCTTGAAATGTTTAAACTAGGGGAAAAAAAAAACATTTACAGCTGATTTGTGATCAGATCTGTCGTCACAGAGCTGAGCTGAATCATTAATAGTTTCCCGTCACATGGCTCGATCGGTTTAAATATACTTAATATAGAGAGGGGCTATGATTTTAACTTAAATTGGCTTTAAAAAAATAAATCCTTTTTTTATGAGCGCAATAACCCAAATGTCAGTGCACAGCTCGGGCTCACGAGTAAATAAAGAGCGGGACTACTACAGGGGTGGACAATCCAACAGCTGCGATAAGGGAACAAGAGGGATCAGCTGACGAGCTGGCAGCGCTGCACAGCAACAGCGCACCGGGGAGGGCTTTTAGGGACACACACACACACACACTGAATGTTAATGTTGTTCACCATTCTGGGTGTGACAGACCCACATTGGAAGCACAGGAGGCTAAATTACAGTAACCTAATCTAATCTGTTAAACAGAAGCTATATGGCGCATGCATGGAGTGAAGCCAAAGAACTAGAGCAGCGAATTTGATCCGGACTGTGAGCAGCAGCAGCAGCTTTATATCTTTTCACGATGGCGCATTTTTAGTAATTACCCACAGGTGCGGCTGCACGCTGTCGGGCGTTTACAGGAGAATAGAAGAATACAGCTGTAGGAGATCAGCGCTGGGAACCGTGGCAGTGATTTTTAAAAAGCAGCCCTCTTCAAGACAATTGCGTCTTACCGCCGTTTCATGAAATTACAAATACTTCCAAGAAACAACCCCCCCTTTTTTTTTTACTTTATTCATACAGCCTACATTGCTATAGACTCCTCTTTATATAACCTGCAATATTCATTTCTTCATGAACCCTTCACACCTTAACACCTCGAGATATAGCGAACGATTTAAACCAATGAGAGCTCCAAAGGCATTATTGTTTAGGCCTCCGCTTACTTGTTACTTTCCAATAACATGAAAACAGGCTAGATGGAGTTATAATGTTTTACAACCCTGGTGGTACAAATACTCATTGCAATCCCATTATTTATTTATTCATTTTAATAAAAGTGTTAGATTACTGTATTTTTTATTTTATTTTCTCACAGTAGATGTAAGGCTCCGGAGGCTATTTCACCTTCCCCCGGTAACTTTACGCCCTCTGGTGGTGGCAGAAGGAAAACCCAGGGGAGCCACTGCCACAGACACATTTGATGACACAAGATGGACCGGACAGAAACCTATAGGGGAAATTATTGTTATTATTGTACAAATTATTGTTTGCTATTTTTTTTGTTTGCATCTGACTTATACATTTATAATGACAATAAAAGGCTTCTAATCCTAATATATTACAGAGCTCAGAGTTCGGCATTGGACCACATCACTGCAGGTTACCCTTTATTTACACTCCAAACACAACACTCTGTTACTGTGGTGCTGATAAACAATACAAGACAAACAATACTTTCTTTTTTTTGACATTTAGATTTTAAAATCTACCACGCTGACATTTTACATGCGCGTGTTTTCCCAAATTCAAACGCGTAATTGTAGTCTTACCATTACTGAGAGAAACAAATGGGGTTATGTGAAACTTCAGAGAGGGATAAATAGCCTAGGGAACTGTTCAGAGGGGCCAGAAGGTGAAATTGCTCAGTTAGTGACATTTTCACACAGTGTTTTTTTGCTCAAATCATAATATTGGTCTGTGATTTCAATCCAAATTACAAAAACAAGAGGGGTTGTTTTTGTTTTCTTTTTCGCAAAGAATTAATTAAATTATAGGAGTATTCAGCCAAATATGACAAACTAGGCAAGGTAGTGATTTTTTTTTCAAGCCACTGTAAATGCAGTTGCTGAAAGGTTTGTAAATAAACAAATAAAGGTTCAAAGAGTGTTTAATATGTTTTTCTAACAGCTTATGGCGAAAGTGTCCAACCAACAAAAAAAAGCGAGGTGGGGAGGGGGGGGGGGGGAAAGAAAAACCC
>VUQR01023740.1:1281-12570 GCA_015108515.1 Hemichromis elongatus | reverse complement strand
GGGTGAGCCTTTGTTAGGGCTGATAATGCAAAACAAAACAACATGAACAGTGCGGAGAGCTAAAATAAACCTAGACTGGGAGAAACCAGACTATTGTAACTATGAGAAGACTATGATTACTATGACAAGACTGACAAAACGAGGAGAGTGATAAACAGACAACCTGACACTGGCTAAAGCTGTTGTCAATTTTAGACCAATAAATATTTAAGTTGCCTTTGAAAACCTTGGTGGATATAAGCCAAATTTTAATGGCTCATTAACATGACCCCACTCTACACTTATACAAAGTTTTATCAGAATTTGTTGAAAACCTTTCGACCTACCATGTTTACAGTCAGAATGACATGCACACAGGCGAAAACTCCCCAAAATCTAACCTACTTGGCATCAGTAATAAACAATTTAAAAGTACTAAATTGCAAAACTCAGAGATTCCAGAACCTTGAAATATTACTGCAAATGGAAAGTCAAAAAGTGGGAGTGAAAGCAGTCAAGGAGTTGAGAAGAATGTCAGTAGAGTAGGTGGGTTGAGTGGGCAAGACTCCCCGCTGACCACCGATAAGGATGGATACCTGTGGGTGGTGGCTCAGAAAGGCTGTTTACCTCAAGTGATACCTTCTTCAACAGATTAGATCATACTGAAGTGAGGCAACGTGAAGTTTGAAAAGAGGACAGGAGAAGGAGATTTAGAAAGGAGAGCTGGATGTATTAAATGTTCATAGTTTTTTGTGCAGTGAAGTCTTGTTATTTATTAGATGGTATAAATTAGAAGACACATTGCGTAAATAGAAATATGTCTATTAAGTGGCATTTCCACAAATGATTAAGAACATCCAAATTCTTTAACAAACAAAGAGAAAAGAGCATCATGTAAAATAATGTGTTATTAAATAACGTCCATGTTGTATCATCTTAACCAGCGGTCCCCAACCCCCGGGCCAGGAACCGGTACCGGTCCGTGACTCGTTTGGTACCGGGCGACAAGAGTTGAGGCTCGGGCGTGACATTTATGATTTTCAGGGCTTTTATTAGTTTTTATCATTATTATTTATTGTTTTTGTTGTTAACTCAGTTTCCCTGGGTCTTTTCCCGTGTGTTATGAATACATTTTCTTTTGTTTTGGTACCGGTACTGGTTTTATTTTGTTGTATTTATCCGCAACACCTTAAAGGCTGGTCCGTGAAAATATCTTCAGACATAAACCGGTCCATGGCGCAAAAAAGGTTGGGGACCACTGATCTAAACTACAAAAGGATCAATGATATTGCTTACCATGTTGCATTATTTTGGCAATGCAGTCAGAGACTTGCTAAACTCAAGAGTTCACTGTCATGATCTAAATTAAAGTTTGGTTTTCAGTTCATTGAACTTAATTCCTCATTGTAGGAGGCTAGTTTCAGGTATATTTTGTCTGGCTTGGTTATTGATGATCTTTATTAACAAGCTAATAATGCTTGAGGAGTAAATCGTCCGATGCCAGATAAATTGTTAAACAGGATCTAAAATTTATAATAGTTTATGTAGTTTATGTTCAACTTGGCAGGTAAAATAATACTGGCCTCAGCGGATATGGATGCAAATGAAAAAAAATGTTGAATGCTAAATCTGACAATAAACCTGGTTTTAGCTTAAAGCACAAATGTGCCTAAGTATTGTTTGAAAATGCTGCAGGCTGACTGATGACTACATCATATGAGTAAACATAATAATTGGGATTTAGATAACTTTTGTTTTTTACCATATTCCTTTTTTTCCCATGTTGCCAGCTCCCCTGAGAATTCAGACGCTCATTAACCATCCATCCATTCATCCAGTATTTCTCTACATGTAGTACACAGGGGTGCTGGAGCCTATCCCAGCCCTCATGGGAGGCGGGTATAGCTTTGATTGGTCGCCAGTCTGCTGCAGAACTAATGCAACATACCTATCGTTAACCCTTATATTCACACCTACAACCAACTAAGAATCACCAGTCACCATGCATCATCTAACATGCATGTTTTTGGACTGAGAAAGGAAGCTGGACTACCAAAGTGAGCCTGCACAAGGATAGGGATAACATGCATACACTGTATGAAAGGGACCCAGCCAGCAGATTTTAAACCAGAATATTCTTGTTATGGGCGACAGTACTAATTAATACACCACCATGCTATCGCCTATTTTAATTTTTTTTTATGAAAACAAAAGAAAAACACCTGAAATTCTGGATAAAGCAAGAAAAGCAAAAAGGATGGGGGGTCACTGTTATTCTACACAAGCAGAATAACAGTGAACGGTGCAGAGGACTTAGTGGTGGGTGTGGTGAGTTTGGGGAAAAAGATACACTTTAACTGGGATTAGAAATAAATATATTACCTTCAAAAAGCGAAGCACATTATTGAATGGGCTCATGCATCACAGATGAGAACTCCACAAGCACACACAAGCAGCATGAAATATGTATCAACCCGAGATATGGTTCTCCCTTAGAATAATAATCAACACCGTGGACAGCACAGAGCAGTAAAGACAAAAATCTAATTCCACAGCCACCCGCAGACACAAAGTGAGTTTGGTCGCATTGCAGGCGAAAGCAGCACCATCCCGGAGGGAATCTAAATTATGCTCCAAGAGCACTAAGTTCACGCAAGCTAGACAAAGTTGTCATTGTACCACCAACTGTGCCTGTGAGTCTCCAGTGACTTCTGACTAGCTTAGCTGTCAGAATCTGTGTGTTTCTGCATCGCAAACACTGCAACAAATAATTCAAGCATGATTTTTCTCAGAAATGTCTAAGGTTTTGTTCTGTTTGTCTCTATGTGTAACACTTGTAAATATTGCCACCTTGTGATAGAATACTTTGCAGTGACATATTGTTGCTACTTCCTGGGCTTTTGCATATACCCTAAAAAGGCTAAATGAAAAAAGCTGTGTTTTTCCTACTGTGTTTCAAAGCCGCTTTACTGGCCACCACTTACAGGGTCACATTCAGCTGGAAACACTACTGAATATCCACCGCTGGCACTTTATCAACTTCCTAATTCAGCATGAAAATAGCATTATTTTTCTTTTCAGGACATAACCGTTACAGTTGGAAGCAAGTGAATGCATAAATGATTGAGTACATACAGAGGGGGAAAAGCAGTTTATGGTTCAGCGGTATACTACTGAAATTAGGCACACAGCCACAACTGACCTATATTTTGCCCTGCACGATGAGCTATCAATGACAGGCAGCCAGTCAGTGAAGACACTGTAAAATTGGGAAACTGAACATGCCTTTTCTCCTGAAAGTGAGACAACTTCTCTTAGAGGATATCATCACAACAACCAAAAATATCATTTTGGGTAATTTGCTAAATCCCTCAGATCCCTTCGGTGTTTTGGGCAAGATAGTTATCATGCAGGGTTCATTTTTCTTGAAAGTTTAAAATAGGCAACGTTTAATGTTTTATTTTGACACTATCCTTTGGCCAGATATATGCAGCACTAACCAGCTGCAAAAGATCAAAGACCAGTGTAACAGATTGCTGTAGCAATACAACTGTACAGATTTAACATTCTATGTGAATGCTGTCATACTATGAATGCTATAAATGCCTTTCAGGAAAATGTTGTTACAGCAAAGTGCTTTACAATTCTGAGGTCTCATACGTTGGTACTTCTAAGTTATATATATATATAAATTCCCCGCTCGCCCCTGTGGATGGTCTATTCTATAGCTTGAGGGTCTTGCGCAGTATCTAAGCTGTTCCTAGGACGTCACTCCTCTGGACAGAGATCTCGGATGTTGTTCCTGGGATCTGGTGGAGCCAATCAACTAGCTTGTGATTCACTGCACCTAGTGCTCCAATCACCACTGGGACCACTGTTACCTTCACCCTCCACATCTTCTCGAGCTTCTCGTGTTCCTTCTTTCTGATGTTGCTGTCATTTGGAATCGCTACGGCGGTCTTCTTCTGTTTGTCCACAGAATGAAGATGCCTACTTTCATATCCAAACGCTTACCAACCACTTTTACTTTGAAGACTAACGGCCTGTCTATCTGGTGTCCATTGCACTTTTACAAGTTTCATCTCTCTCAATGAGTAGTTGGCAAGTGTTTGCAGACATGTGGGTATTTTCAATGCCTCCTAGCAACCAAAGCAATTGTAAGGAGATTTTTGGTGAAGTACGGTGTACTGCTTTGCAACCAGTTTTACCTTGTGCCAGGCAGCAACCTTCAGAAACCACTTGCCAAACTTTCAGGGGATACACATTTATTCCCTAGCGACCAATGGTTGCCAAAAGGAAACCAATTGATCTCTAGGCCTCCATCATTGGCCTTTAAGCACGGCTCTATTTCTCAGGGTTTTTGAAAGTTGTTAATGTCTACTTAATTTTTGCCACTATACTATGTATGTACCATACCACTACACTGAAGTAGCTTTGAGTTGCTATGGACATCTTATAAAATTGATAAAGACTCAAAGCCAATACAGTATAGTCAAGGCTTTTTTGTAGTGATTAAATTTTTTTGAAAGGCTGGCAAATACAGGGACAATTCCCATTGACTTATACAAAGGTATCTCATTAGCATGGGATCAAATGTCATCTGAGTTTATGCCATGCTTAACATGGAAGAACAGCAGTTTATAGAAAAAACAAAGAAATAAAACAATGTTCTTCCTCCAAATTCAATTACTTCTGACATTTCATTGGCTGCAACAGTCACTGATAAACGTAATAGCACAGGGAACTGGGAATTGTGCTTTCTCTGCGTCCTGACAATAGGAGAATAATAATCAGTCTTGAAGCATGTTTGAGCAGTGGCAGTTATTTACATCTGATCCTTTAGCTCTAGGTTCCTGTTGACAGAAATGAGACATGGCCACATCACAGCTGCCTTCAGTTCTTGGCATTTTAGCTTTGAAAATAGTGACAGGTCTCTCTGGGCCAGGATTTGAGACATCCTGATATATCAATGATGGCTAATGTCTTTGATAATATTCTTCTTAGTATTTGCTGACGTTCCTAAGAGTTTGTGCCACATATTCATTGTCACATTATTTTCCACCCTCGAAAGACTGGGTGTTTGCTCGGCATCATTCTCAGTGGCAGCGGCTAACAGTACAGTTTTCAATGATCTGTAATACTGTTTGGACAGTGGCACCTCTTTGATGGTTTCATTCTTTTCTCTTTTCATTTTCACTGTCAAATCCAACTGGAACTTTAGAGGTGTGGTACTAAACGCTTTGCTTAGTGTCCCTCCTTCCTCGTGAGTTTAGGACTTAATAAAATTAGTGTTTCTGGTTCTGGTTTTGAAAAGTGTCAGATTATTCATTTATTGCATTTTATTGGACATTCAGTCACCAGTAACTTGTGCTAACAACCCAAAACATCACCACAGATTTGACATTTTATTTTCAGCTACCTCTTCACATTTTCAAATGTCCCTTTGAGAATTCAGATTTTGACATTAAAGTGATGTCAGTTCCTGAGTGGAGTAGATAGGAAGGTAAATTGAAATTAAATTAAATTAGTCTCAAACCAATCATTTCCAAAAGCAAGCTATTTTTCAGGTCCGTAATCATAGGAGTATGCAATCTCCCAGACCCTTGTGCGGTGGCAGTTAGATTGCCTAATTTGTTAATAAAAGTCTTTTCGTGACACCTTTTGCTGATTTTCAAAACAAGGTGATGGTGAAAATGAATACTGTGAAATAAAATGGATTTTTTTTTTTTTTGCCAAGAACTAAAGATGTTTATTAAAATATCCTGATTTCATGAACGAGAGAAGGTGATTACAACAGGTAATAGCATCACACATTGAATCTTCTGCCCATTATTAAGCATTGCTGCCATGCAGCCTAGTATAAACCAATAAACCTAAAACATTGTATTTATGTATTTTTTTAATCACCTTGTAGTAGTCCAGTGTTAAAGGACGGGTTTTTGTTTTTTTTACTGTTTTGTTTGTTTGTTTGTTGTTTTTAATCACAGAGTTGATTAAATCCAGCCTAACTAATAATAATCAGTCCTGGCCCAAACACAGGCTACTGTTCTCCAAGGCCAAAGTACACAGAAAGCACTGCTCAAAATCACAATTAACCTTTGCATTACTGCGGAAATTAGTTGGTATTACATCTGCTTCTATTAGAAATTTTTGGATCCTTTTTAAACCACTGCGCGCGCTCTTCTATTCAATTTATGTACAACCATTACCTGGATCATCAGCTTACAGACCCCTAGTGCCGGGGTGGGAGAACTCCAGGCCTCAAGGGCCGGTGACCTGCAGGTTTTAGATGTATCCTTGATCCAACTCAACATGTCTTGAAGTTCTCCAGAGGCCTGGTAATAAACTAATCATTTGATTCAGGTGTGTTGACCCAGGGTGAGATCTAAAACCTGCAGGACATTGGCCCTTAAGGCTACTACCCCTGGTTTAGTGGAACATCATCAACTTGATTATTCAGACCTATTACACGGGATGTGGACACACATGTACACAGAATGTTCAAAATAGAGAGCACTGTAAACAATGATTCTACAATGTTTAGTGGAAGCTTTCATAAATTCTCACTCTTTGTCTCTTTGTCTAGTTTCCTGATAGTTTCCTCTTCTTTTTCCCTTCTTCCAGTGCCTTCCAGGGCCAGTGCCACTGTCCCGCTCCCAGATGACTGTTGAAACATTAATGAAGTAGTGTGAACTTTTCTTAGGAAAAGCACTTTTAGGATGGGTAAAACAGGAACATTCGCTTGATACTCACTTCTTTAGTTGTGAAGTGCAGCAGGTCATCCACCAGTGAGGACATCCTGGCTCCTTTAAATATGTCATCTTACTAAATGTGTCAACAACTTTACTGCAGTGTTTTCATCTTGAACTGAATGAACAACACCTTACCTTGCCTTTTTTAATACCATGGCTGCTAAAGGCTGCCTAAAACTCGTACTTGAGTATAAGCAAACAGCACGTAAGATTGCTGACTACACATTTGGCCTCACATACAGACAGAACGATATTATCCCGAGGGCCACCAAGCTACCAAAACCTTTCATCATTCACAGAGTCAGTCGATGATCTTCTGCACACCGAAGACCTTCTAAACATCTTGTAGTAAAGCAACTCTCTGAATAAATCAAGAGAGTTGCAGGATCACACACAGTTCCCAGCAATTTCTTGCAGAAGACTTCACCCTTATATCATAAACATATTGAGCCTTCTCCAGCCTGCTTTCATTTATCCGAGCTGCCATGCTGTTTTCAGAGAGAAACATGCATGAAACCTGTGCCTGCACTGAGCACATTACTCGCTCTGTCATACAGTATTCGAACTGCAAATATGCGCTGCTCTTGCTAGGATGCTGGTCATTAATGAAATGAACTGGCTGCACATGTTTGTTTATGCATTTAAACATTATAAATTTACCCTGTTTAGGTCTGGCTGAGTCTGTGGCTGCGAGAATCAGACTGATGTGTTGCGAGTCCACCCCTGGCTCTGGCACAGCACTACACCTGATGTAGATGGTAACATATTGAGATTGAGATTTGATTACAGTTAGAACTGTATTATCTTACATCCGCTCCATGTGATTTTGGACGATGTAGTGCTCAGAGACGACGATGACCATGTTGTCCTTGCTGGGAAGCTGCTTGTTAATAATGGGAATGAAACAAAACTGGTGAGTACAGAGTCTCGGACCTGACACATGCTGCTGTGGTGTGTAGACAGCTGGGCTGTGGTTCTGCCGATTCAACCAAAGCCATCAACCTACCCAACAAAACATCATTGTGGCATTTTTGTCCAACTGCGATGAATCTAAGTCTCTGCTGATAGACTGGAGCTGTAAATCCACGGTTTTCCTCCTCAGCCATTTAGGTAAACTGTGCAGGGGGTCAGCAACTAAGACCTGAAGACACAAAACTGGACCAGTAAATCCTGAAAGGTCATCGACCACAGAGGCACCAACAGACAGACGAAATTATTCCTGGTTCAAGCTCAAATTTTGGATTTAACAAGGAGCCAATGAGGAGAAATATGCTCCCTCTCTCTCTTTCATTCACTGATTTCAAACTTCTGATAATTTCATTATTCTTTAAACTTAGTCACCAATAAAAAGAGCTCATCATTAAAAATAGGTCAGAAAAAGAGAAACAGTTTGAAACAGATAGTAACCTGACTTATTGCTGCTTTAGCGCCGTTTTATGCTGCTTTGACTCACCAAGTCAGTTTGAAGACAGCAAATGACTTCAAATGGTCTCAAACATGATCCCTATCTTTGAAGTAACCGTTTTAGAGGTGCGGGGAATCAACGTTTATCGCACATGGTTATTTTAATTTTCCCTTGTGCAACTGTTCCCTAAGACAGATTTCACCAAAATGAAAACACTCACCATCAGACTTCAGTAGGTTATATTGTGACAATCTATGACAAATTTTTACCTACAGATGGTTGGAAGGCGTGCCACTAAAGGGAAATGAGCCCCCTCATTGTCTTTCCCTGTCCTTATATTTAACAATGATCTAATTATTCACATCCACTTTAAACCATCAAGTAAAACAAAACATTGCTTTTTTGAAAAAAATACACTTTACTTGAAACATTTCCTTATTAACTCATTTTAAAGGCACTGGATGTTCCTTGGAGGAGATTTATTCCTATTTGGATGGAAGGGAAGCTTTATGCAGTATGCAACTTGGAGAAATCCCTACATACTTTTCACTTAGTCTGTAGTCTTAGGGATATTACTACTGCATATACAGCACTGTTTTAAATAACAGTGTATTCCCTCATTTTAGGGAAGACTTGTCACATACAAGTGCCACTGCAATTTTCTGTTATTCTTTCACATGTTCGTCTAGCTTTTCACGGCATAAGGGATTTCTGTAGGATTAACTTGGTACATTTAACACTATAATTTCAAATGTCTGAAATAAAGTAGAATTGATTTATTTCCTAAAAAAAAAAAAAAATCGGTGGGACTCAGTGAGTCTCCACTGTCTTGTACACACACTGCTGCTTCTCCCTGCGCTGCAATCAATCCCTTTAATTACTCTGTCGTTGCTGCAACCAAAGCCTTCATCAGAGCCCCAAACATTGCAATCCTGACAGACTACACCGAAGAGAGCGGAAAAGGCAAGAGCAAAGGAGTTAATTCATATGTTTAAGATGTTTCAATAACATTTAGGCTGTTCCAGACTGGCAACTATCATTTTTATTCCTGACTGTGTGTTACAGTAGAAATGAGTGAAGGTTAGTTAGACATGGATGTTGACAGTGAGGCCGAATCATTCACATTTTTTTAATTGCTGTGTCTAAAAAATGCATGAATCTAACCCTATTTTACACTTAACTGTGATTGTGTGACACACAAAAGAACCCCATCATGTTTTCAATTATTTTTCTATGATGTACTGAACCACAAGTGACTGTCTGAGTTGGAAAATTGTCTGCATTTTCAAATGTAAAGTCTCACACATCATTTTAAGTATTTTGTTTGAGTAATTCTTGTATAGAACTAAGTACAACTCACAACTGCAGTGAAACTCTTTAAATGTACTTTTAGGCAGGAGGCCGCAGTTTTTCTGAACTCTAGTTAACTTGCTGAGAGTGCAGTACTCTGCTCCCCTCTAGGCACTGTTCAGAGGCAGCCTCAGGGGTGTTACTTTGCTTTTCATCACTCTCAACCTTTAGAACGTGCCCATAGGAGGTGACAACACTCTGGCTGAGGACTCGTGTTGTTCTACTTGTTTGACTCGGCTGCGCTCTTGTCGTGTCGCTCTGTCTTTGTGTTGCTGATTTGGAGTAATGCGATCACTCATAAATACCATACAAAAGTGAAATGCACAAAAAGACAAGTTTGGAGTTTTGTTTTGATGCTGTATAGGAGTACAAAGTAGCTGATTAAAAACTAATTCAAATTCATACATATCACATTAGACAACTGTGCCATGTCTGCGGATAAAAAGCAGGGGTTTTGGCTCAGTAAGCAACACTTCTCGGCTGGCTGATAGATTAACTCGGAAATTATTATCTGATAGAAACGGCGAAAAACAAAAAGTCTGATCAAGTCATCAGACTAATGTCTTTCACTTGCATCTGATTGTACTTTGAGGCAGGAGAAGAAAAAAAAGAAAAAGAAAGAAGTTCTCCATTGGGGATTTTGATCTATTTTTGTTTTATGACAAAAGATATTTGTTTTAGTCTCTGAATATTTAATTTGACTTTCTCTTTTGGTTACTAATCTCTGTGATATTACATATATTCTTTCCACATTACCAATTGTGGATGATATTTGCAACATGACTAAACTGTGTACTCAGTAATTGGTGAATATAATGAATCATGCTATATTTTAAAATAAATGCCTTGAGTAATGCACCCATGCCACCATCGTCAAGATCATTGAAATTACACTACAATAAAGGGCAATATAATCCTTAAAAATGCATATTATATATTGCATAGATTGAAACTATTTACACATATTGACTTTGCGGATGTATTTATCATTTATATTTATTTTCACATGTACACACACATTAATTAATTATACGTATGTTTGTGTGTGCTGTTGTCAAATTGATATACTTAATCACATTAAGAAAGCAAACAAAAAAGGGGGTGGTAGATGTTATTTATATGGCAAAAATGGGTCATTTTAACCCATTGCAAGGTGGTTGCTAGGTAACATGACAACATGATGCATAATTCAACTTTTCTGGACATAAATTAGATGTGAAAACATTCTAATATGCTTTTTAAGGTGTTATAGGTTAAAAAAAACAAAAAAAAACAGGTCATCTTAGCCTGTTGCCACCCACATTTTCTCTGGGTAGCAACCTGCAACATGATGGTCATAAGAAGCAGCATGTCCCTAAGATGTACCTGTGTGCAAAATTTGGTTTATTAACTACTAATGGTCATGTATAAGTCATGTAAAAAGAGACTTGACGCAACATATAGAGAACCTAGTCAGACATAATTGTTGTTCTTCCTCCTGTTCTAGAAACTGAGCCTTCATAAGACATAGATACATTTTTGAAAAGGGGCAAGTATATAGCACATCAATATCATACACTTAAGTGCCGAAGAAAAAGCAGTTCAAGCTGCACTCTGCAGCTGACATCTCAGCAACCCCTACAAATCACCGGAGAACTTAGGAGTTTGACCCAAATGCCCTTGAAAATAGTACAAAGCTTTTAGGTTTTTGCTTTCAATATCAATTTACTCTGAAGGAAATGCTCTGTAAATTGTGAGTGTGTGTGTGTGTGTGTGTGTGTGTGTGTGTGTGTGTGTGTGTGTGTGTGTATATTTCATGGCTCT
>VUQR01023738.1:18004-28718 GCA_015108515.1 Hemichromis elongatus | reverse complement strand
CCATAAGCCCCCCCCCCCCCCCCCCCCCCAAAAAAAACCCAAAAAAAAAAATCACATTTACTATGAAAATATTATGAAGTGCACAATTCCAATTGAATCAAACTGTCGTAAATGAAGGGCGAATGTCTACTTTTAATGTTTTTTTCCATGTGTGCTGCTGTTTTGGGAGCACCGGGAGCACCGGGAGGAGACATGACAGGAGAAAGGGAGGAATCACTGAACCCAGAGGCTGATGCAGATGCGCGAACAGCTGGCTCAGGCTGCATGCAGCGCGGCCTTTGCTGTTCGTTGCTGCTGGAGTTCGGACAGCACGGCGAGCTCTTCTGAGTCATGCGAGGCTAGTCTGCAGCTTGTGAGGAAGAACAAGCGTTGACAACCTCAGCTGTTAATTTAATTATTGATAGAGGGAGGCACGGCGACCTGCGCACTGTCACACGCTCTGTGCCGAGCCGCTACAAATAATAGATAGAGGAAACTCCCTGGAGCCCACTCTGATGAGATTTTGTGTGTGCGTAAAAGGTGATGAGAGCGAGCTGGCTCGAACACAGCTGCTTATTGGCCTCATGTGTTTCTCTTCTGTTCTTAATCCAGGGAAAAATGCGGGTTAACAAGTTCTGTATGAAACATCTTTACAGTATGTGCGTGATGCGCTGGGACGAAGCACACGCTGACATTTTTTTTAGGTTTGAGGGCCTATCTTATGTTTCAGCTAATTATATTTTAGTGTGAGGCTGTATAAAAGGATGCTTTGCAGCATCGGAAAAATGTCAGACTTAAGATTTTATTTACACACAGTTGCAGGGAAAATATCTATATCCTCTGAATGTGTTCACCAGCTGTGCAGGTTTTAAGCTTAACTGATTTTTTTTTTACTGACTTGACTTTGCTGATATTTTTCTGTTTCTAATGTCCTGCAGTCCCCAGTTTGCCCACTGTGTCCCTGTCTGTCAGTGTTTCGGTGTCTCTCCTGTCTTTGTTATCATGGTGTCAGTTATTGTCTTGTGGTTATATTTGGTTGGTTTTCTTGTGTGTTTTGTTTTTAATTCCTGTCTTTGCGTTTCTTCCGTTTCCTGATTGCCTTCACCTGCCCTTTATCCCGGATCAATCCCCCGTGTCCACACTCAGTTCTGTTTTAAATCCCTGTTTGAATGTGTTTTCTACTTTGTTCTACTGCGTGATTTTGTTTATTTGGAGTATTGATCTGCCAATAAAGGGCTTTGTTAGAAAGAGGTTTGCTGATGCTCATCGCACCGGAAAAAGATTACCAATGATCTGCACCACACAGCAGAGCTTATTATCCTCCCAAAAGAAAAAGAAAAAAGGTCTAGCTCAGTGACTCCCATTAATTGCAGTTTTACTTTTATTTATCCAGCTGAGGGTTTCAGAGGATGGATTTGCTAGCTGCTCAGTAAAGTTTAAGCGTTTAAGTGCTGCCCATTGTGCAGCCACACTGCTGCAGCAGTTCAGTCCTTTTCTCAGGGGCACGTGAGCGGAGGAGGGAAAGAAGCTGCGACCCTGATTGATCCTGCTGCCTCAGCATTAAAAACTTCACCACGTTTTCTCTAAAGTAAAAACACTTTGCAGTAAAATGTGATTTACAACTGTCATAACTTACATTTTACAGTAAATGCTGCAGAAAGATGTTGTTGTTTTAGAACAGCAACCATCTCTCTAATGTGTGTGTGCATAATGGTGCATCATGCTTGGAAGTCACTGCGAGTAGTTCTTCTTGTCCTTCTGGCTGCTCGCTCTAGAGGTCACCACATCTCTCCCTATTCTTAGCATCTGTCCCGCCAATACTCTGCATCCACGAATCTCCTCTGTGCTCTTCCTGTTTTCCTCCATATTCAACAACATTGAAGAGTGATTGTAACCTTTGTTTTTTTAAAAGTGATACCTGCGCTACCTGCGCTGAAAAGCATCCATCTGAAAGGTAAGCAATCTTATCAGAATCGTCAACCTTTGGGAATAAAATAAAAATAATAAAAAAAGCAAAAATGCAGTTCCTTTAAAAGGCCACTTGAGGCAGGCTTTAAAGTGGTAAAAATTATACATATAGCCTGGTTCAAAGAAGAGTTTTGGCCTCTCATAACATCTGTACAGTGAGTGAAATACTCTATAACTCCTTTATCTGGATGCTGTTAAGGGTTAAAATTAGGTGTGTGGCCAATTTGATTAACAGGGAGCTTTGGTCACTTGGTGCTGTTAAGCCTCACATTTTCTAACTCAGTCACTGAACTGGACTTTCCCACCGCGTTTGGGCTGCTGATGCCTAATGGAGTATTATTTATGTAATCATATGACTAAGTATGTGTGAATCAGCCCAGGCAAGAAGTTTGGGCTGCACTTTAAGTGAGTGAAAGTCAATAGTTTATTTTAGCTTCTGCTTAGATCTAATTAGCAGGTATCTCCGTTTCTGCACATGGCTAGGAAAAAATAACATTTTTAGGCTTCCAAACATGAAATCCCTAATCAGTGGATGACCTCAGGATGGTTTATGCCCACCTTTAATGTCGACACAGCCTACTACTGATCTCTACATGCTGTTTATCCAAAAAGTAAAAAAACGATGCACATTAAACAGGACGTGTCACTGCATCCTGCTCCTGTTACTGTTCTGTGAAGACCTTTTTAATCATCAGAGAAGCATCCACTGACACTCTTCGGTTACCAAAGCACTCTACTTAGATAAACATGAGAAAGGTCAGTGAGGAGAGGGCCAAGCAGCTGTCACACCGAAGAGGCCAGATGTCCTCACACAAGTGTTATTTCCACGTAATCTGGAGTATCTAACGGCTCTGATTTATAGTGAAAGTGGATTGCTGTGTTGTTTCAGATGCAGGCCAGCACTCCCCTGACGTCAGCTTGGCCTTTTCAGTAAAATGTCCCTGCGTTATTTCAGCGCAGGACCACACCAAGCTGCCCGCCCCGTCGCCTGTTTTTGCTCAGCTGCTGACAGAATGACGACACACCCACGCTGGAATAAATGCATAGTTTATCATATCATAACAATAAATTCTCAAGGCTACATTGTTAATAAAACAGTCTAGTAGATTTAGCCTAAATTCTGAAAAAGGAAGTGAGGTGAACAAAACGTGTCATCGAGGAGAAGAGGTACAAACGTGACACTGCATTCATTGAGAATTAATGCTCATTCTGTGCGGCAATGCAAGACAACGAAGATGGCTCTAAAAAGGTAAAACTGCTGCAACTACTGAGAGTGATCGCCTTGCATTTCATACAGCTACGAACTACCGGAGATCACAATTTAGGCTACTTCTGCTACAGTACAGTATCGCTTTAAGTTCCTCTAGATACCTGAATAAAAACAGCAATCTGCTGTGAAAAAAAACATAAAGTCCTCTATAGGCATGAAAAGAAGAAGTCTCCATTAGTGCAGAGCAGGGTCCTTGAGGAGTTGCAGGGGTTCCTGAAGGGGTTTGTAGGAAGGGGTTTAGGGCTCAAGCACTCTTTTGGGGGGTTTAAGAGTTCTTTGGTGGAGTTTTCTAATGAGGTTTCTCAGGAATGAGCGTCAAGGGATGAGGGGTCTGCTGGGATGTTCTCCGGGAAGTTTAAAGGATTGGGGCACATTTGTGGTTTCTAAGCTTCCAAAAAACTAGAGCATCAATGTATAAAGTGAGTTTTCAAAGGGGTCCTCTTATGCTTTTCCTAATTTTCTGGCACATATCTCCTGTTCCAGTGCTGGATTCTCAAATTTAACACGGACAAAGAGAGATCTCGGGTACAGAAGTCCCACCCAGCTGCTGTTTGTACTGGGCAGCCAATCAGAAGAGAAGCGACACAGATAGGTGAGGGGCTTCACCAAGGCTGTGTGAGAAAAATAAGGATTATTTTGAACTGTTGATCATGCAAAGCTACTCTAGCAGGTTCCCAGAATATAAAATACAGCGTTAAAAGTGAGCAGAAGAGGTCCCCTTTTCACAGGAACGTGAAAGATTTAAAGCATGGATGGATTAATGGGCGACCAACTGGGTACAGACATTGGTTAGATTTATACTAAGAGGCTAGGACAAGTGTGGAAAAGACACCAAAATGTCAAACTAAACGGTCTGCAGTTGTTTGGTGGATTTTTTAAAGAAGTAACATCTCTGTGCTGCACTGAGTTTTTTTTTTTTTCCTCTCACTGATAGGAGGAGCAACATTAAATAATCCCTGTTTCTGGTTAGCTGCACATCATAACGAGTGATCTGTAGCCTTCACTTTTCTGTTATTCATTTTGCTCAGAATATGACGGAAGAAATGTAAAACATGCAACATACTGTATGCTCTTAGAACCGAAATTGAAGGGTTTACTAGTCGTCCACCTAAAACTAAAATGAAGAGTCACATAAGAGAGAGAAACCACAAAGTCCTGGAACATTAAAAGCTTCAGCAGACAGCGTTTGATAAAGAAATAATGTGACCTCTGCTGAGGCTGCGGCATTCAGTTGCAGGACCTTCAGTAAAGCTTCTTCAATCCGTCATTTTTGCACGAGTGCTTTACTGTAGTGTGATATCTGCTCTCTGTGTTCAGGACTCAGCCTGAGAAGTAATCACTGAAATTTAGCTGCAGCGCTCATTTACCTGCGACGCCTCACAGGGAGTCCTGGAGGAGTGCGGGACCTTTTGTATGTCTGCACCCAGGACTCCTGCTTCACCTAATCCACCCATGATTTAAAGGATTTAAGCATGACTCTCAAAATAAGAGGGAAGCAGTCCTAAAACATGCCAGGTGTGTTTTTCTAAGGCTTACTCTCATTGGACAGACGAGTTCAGTGAAATGAAAATGCTAAAAAAAAAAAACAAAAAAAAAATCATAACCCCCTCAGGACTGGGTGTTGGGGTAAAGCTGGAAAGAAAAATCCCCTCCTCCTCCTCCTCCTCTCCACCTGCATCCTGCATGCGGAACACTGATGCATCCCGGCAGCACCTGCCCCCTCTGTCCTCCCTCAGGTCCTCAGTCAGCATCCCAAACTCTGGATGCAGTCATATCTGTCTGTGTGCCGTCATCTCTAAACCATCCATCCAGCCACCGCCGCCGCAGCCTCGTGTCAGGTGTGTGCAGTCACTGGTTTAATGCGTGCGTGAGTGCGCGCGCGGGCTGTAAAAGTCCTCAAGGCTTCGCCAGGCACACGTTCTGGTTCGGGTTCTGGTTCGCTGTCACGGTGATGTTGTCCGCTTTGCCCGGTGTCCAGAAGAACACGTAGTAAATGACCAGAATGAACGCGGCCACAGACACGCAGAGGAAATAGGCGATCGCCATCGCCACTTTTACCCATATTTTAGTTGACATGTTGGCGTGTTTGGCCCGCAGCTCTCCGGGGTAGCTCGGCCTCCGGTTCATGTCCCCGTTCAGCTTCTCCACGGTCATGTTACCCTGCCTGCTGGCCGCCTTCATCTCGGTATCAGCGCTGAAGTCTTACTTAAAGATTTTCCCCCTGCTGACTGTTGTGCGTTCATCGGAGTCTGCAGATGCTGCCGCCCCGCTGCGCTCCTCCGGGCCCGGATCGGGACGAAGACGCTTCGGGCTCTCCGGTGCGCCTCCGTAGGGTGCTGGAGCTCCCTGAGCCTTCTGAGCTTTCCGTTCGCACAGGACAAACTGAACTCTGGAAGGTCTGCTCCGCTATTAGCTGGATGGGACCGCTGGCAAGCTGCTCTGAATTAAAGAAGTCGTTACCGGCGCGTTCTTTCAAAGTAAAATGAATTTTAAACTTACGTAGATCGAGAATTAAGGTTATTATAGTCAGCTAAAACTACAATTAAAAATAAAGGTAGACGTGAAAAAACATTTTAGCTAACTAAAATAAAAACTAAACACTTAAAAAATCTATCAGAAACAATTTTGTGAACTTTGTGAATTTTGCTAGTTAAAGATAGGATACCTAAACTAAACCAAACAGAAAGAATAATAAGAAAGGAAAAATAAATATGACTACAATTTAAACTTTATATAGACACTTTATCGTAATATATTTATGGTTTTACACTTGTTATAGTGTGTTAATGCCCTTTTTTAAGGACACATTTTTTAACCTCATTGTATTTTATCTATTGCTATGATTTTATTTATAGAGCACATTTCTCTTGCGCTATGGAGGACCACAAGAGCCACACGCATCGGTCCTCCATTTTGCGCAGCATTGAACTTCATTAAATGTATATTAATAATTTTTCATGTGATGTGAAAATAATTAGGAGAAAATGGCATGCTTAATTTGAAATGACTAAAAAAAATTTTTTCAGGCAAAAAAAAGAAAAGAAAAGAAGTAGAAAATAATGGAGATTAAATATTCAAACAAATTAAAAATGTTGAGTGAGGAAAAGTGGAACTCATTCCTCTTGGATTTGAGTCTGTCAGATTTGGCTCCAAATTATAAAAAAAAAAACTGACCCAGCATCCATGACCTCTAAATACATGCTGTAAATTAGGCAAATAGAGCAGCGTGATAATAGTAATGGATTAAAGGATGCAGGTAATGTTTTCTTCTAAAATGAAAGGACAAAGTGCTGAAAAACTAACTAAAACTAACCAGCTAACATGGACTTCATGCTCCATTTATGACACACTTGCGCACAGACTGTTGCTCCAGTCCAGCCAAACTTAGCAGGGACCCTTTTGTGGACCCTCTACCCCCATGGGTGGGTTATTGGTAAGCTGTGGTACCCTAACCTAACTCTGCTGACCCATCACAAGCATTCCAGGTCGAGATGTTTAGACGTTTTTTTGACGTCAGTTATTTTCAAGGCCAAAAAACAATCCCCCCAGAAAACAAAACCAGAAATCATTTTATTCTGAAGGAATTTTTGCGACATTTCCGATGGCCCTCCGCGTTTCTTCTGCCCGTCTTTACGCAACTGTGGACGAGGAGGAGCTCAAAGTACGCAACACCCGACGATTGGGTCATAGTTTGGGAGAAGCGTCCCGCAGCAGAAGGCGCACAGCCATCTCCATCCACAAATCATCGCTGCCTCAGATTTTTCTCTTACAGCATAAAAAAAAACGTATAAAAACGAGACATCAGAAACCTGGAAGTAAAATAAATAAATAAACCCTCTCTGCACAGATGAGTCACAGGCAGCTTGGAGGGGGGGGGGTAACTGTGGTGTTAACTGAGGATGAGGAGGAACCGTTTTTCTTCACGAGCAAGGTCAAAAGGTTCAAACAGGAAGCGCTCTGATGCTCGTGTGTGCAGAGGAAGGACGGATATACAGTCCCAGACCGTGTCTGCGAGCAGGACCTGCATTCATGCGCCTTCCTGGTGGACAAACGGAGCAGAGAATGCCTCGGTGGTCCAGGCTCTGTTATGTAGGAACTATTAGCAGCATTTTCATTCATTTGCTCACGTGCAGAACAAACACATTGGACTCCAGAGAGCGAGAAAAAAAAACATTTATTGGCTGAATGAATAAAACACGAAGATATAAAGCAACAGTTTGCTTTACATTTCATTGAGGAACACATTTTTAAAAGCTGTACAAGCGTCTAGATGTTCCCTCCCTCTCTGATGTGGATATTTCTCATCAAGGTCTTTCATAACATTAAAAAACAAAAACAGAAGCTACATCGCTTTGTATGCCTTCTACATTTGTGTTTTCAGAGAAACTTGACGAATTTTGGGTCAGAAAAACCTGCCCGGAGATGCCCGTCTTCTTCTTTAAGGGGTGATCAATGGGGAGGAAAGCCTGCTGGACAAAGGATGCAGTGAGGGCAGTGAAGTAACCCACGTTACTGTCTGTAACTTCGGCTCGGCTGAATCTTCGAGGCAGAGGGACATTTTTCCACCTGTGCTAACATTCATACACACAAACACAGATGTTCTCTCAGAGCAGAGAAAACAAGTCTGTAAAGAGAAGTCGCAATTTTTAAAGCAAGAAACTGATTGTCATTTTACGTTTGATGTCTCGGTACTACACAGAGAGGGGAGGTGAAGCAAAGAGAGGGGGGAGTTTGATCAGAGCTCAGAGCGCTAAGAAGAGGTTGGTCCGTGGAGGCGATGCACACTTTCTCCCCCTCCACCTCCTCGTCATGGATGAAGTCGTTTTTTTCCCCTATTTTTTAAAACAAATTTAGGTATGCAGTGGTCGCAGATGAGTAGTGTGATGCATCCATCTCCTCCTCCTCCAGCCATCCTCAAACGCGCTGCAGCTTCAGTCTGTTGATACAAACAAAAGGAGGTTTGTGTGTTAGGGTGGTACATCTCACACACTGGCCTAGAGAATGGGCCTAATACTTTTACCCAGAGCACTTCAGACTACCATAAAGGCTGAACGTTTGCAGCCATCGCCGAGCTGCCGCTCTGTGGCTGAATGGGAGAAATTATCACATGCACACAAGCTGGTGGATCAATATGAACTCGCGCAGCTGCAGAAAGCCTCACAGAGCAGATAAGAACACATCCTGATCCCCGAATCAAATACAGCGATTTGATTTCACATCCCCGGCACGGCACATTCCCACTAAGATGGAAAGATAAGGGAAGGGGTTAAAGTAGGCTGGAAAGATCCGGAACGGCGTCGCGGCGCTTTCAGTTAATGAGTAATTCAATCCGAGAGGCAGTTTAATACATTTTAATATCGAGCGAGTTCATTTTTCATGTTGCTTGCAGCTGATGCCATGGAGAAACAAACACTCAGGAAATGATGTCACCACACAGACACACAGTCACTAAACCCTCTTTTTTCCTCCTCGTTTCTCATTTCTGTCATGAGTTCATGTTCCGCTTCTTCCTCCTTTAGGGTCACCACAGCAAATCATCTCTCTGTAGCATCCTCCCGTGTCACACCAAGCCTCTGCATGACCTCCTTCTACAGCCATTGTTCTTCTCTGAGGTCTTCCTCCCACCTGGCAGCTCCTCTCCCTCCTCTGCACATGTCCAAACCATCTCCACCCAGCCAGCACAGTCTTTCACCTCTCCTGTGCTTTGGCTGATTGATCACAGGTATTTAAACTCATCTACCTTCACTACCTGTTCTCCTCGTTGCACCTGTCTCGCTCTCATTTGCACACATTTATTCTTTCCTGCCTCTAACTTTTAATCCTCTTCTTTCCTGTGCATACCTCCACTTCTCCAGGCCATCCTCCACCTGCTCCCTACAGTCGCTACGATCTTAAAGTCATCAAAGATCACAGTCTGCAGAGCCTCCTACCTGGCCTAAACTGTCAGCCTGTCCACCGCCACTGCAAACAAACAGGGGCTTGGAGAAGATGATCACCCAGCTGTCCCTCCCACCACACACCTCCCCACCGTCCTGCACCACCCTCTCATGCTGCAGATGTCAATACAGTTGTGGTCACAAAGCCACAGAAGAAACATGAGCATGAGCCGAGTACATTTTTAAATGGAAATTAGTTTTAAACATATCAACAAATATAACCATACACATATTTTGAACCACACAAAAGCCCCTTTTTAATTAATACCTACTAGGCACGACTCGCCATTGATCCCCATGGTTTTTCGGGTTTTCCATTAGGTCATAGTACCCGGTACCTGGGTACTTTGTTAGTTCTGAGCAGGTATTAAAATATGACGTTGTCAGACTGCATGTGACTCTTTGCAACAATCCATAAACATTACCAAGAGTGTAAAACAGCCCGTGTCTGAACGTTGTCTCCATGACTTGTTAAGCTAATTCTACCTACAGGTAGCTTCATATTAATAAATAACAAAGTCAAAATGAAAGACTTGGCTGTGCTGAATGTGTTTTTAGTGGCATTGGTTGAGAGTCATGAGCCTCTCTTTAAAACCCTACAGCCACTTCTTTTCACTATTTGCTGAGCACTTTCTGCAAACACTGCTATAACAATATCTTTGTGTTTCAATGTTGGCGTTTGCCAATACTTGGGTGATTCACGCAATTCAACCTCTCCACACTGGAGCCTCAGAAACATCACATGGTTTAATTCAATCAGACTTCAAACGGCCTCCACTGTATCAGCCCCATCATCTGTCCAGCAGGCTGTAGCTCATTTCCTCTGAAAAGCCTCTAAACGCTTAATTGTGCCTCTAATTTCCCTGGTTTCCTGATCCACCCTGACGCCAACACACACACACACACACGCTACCACTGACACACAAAGCCCACATGAGCTCATCTGACTTGTGCCGTTTATCACGAATGAGTCATCAGAGGTGTAAATGCAGCCAGTGTGGATTTTTAGATCAGAATAAAAGGAAAGCAGAGATCCTGTACTCTGTCCAAATGGTACAAATATAACTGGATTTAGCAAAAAAGTCTGTTTCCAAATTTCAAATCTAATTGGCTACAGATAACACACAAGCAGCTGTTATCGACTAATCTGTGTTAATCATTTCGATTTCATTTTAAAAGAAAAAAATAATAATAAAGAGCTCAATGGTTCATTCTTTCAAATGAAAGAGAAAACAAGTCAAAAGTTGTTACAGCAAAAAAAAATCTCAGTTTACCTTTTTGTTTTTCTGCTTTTCTTATTTGCAGCAACAACTTAACTAATACTTTAAGAGTAAATTTTTTTTTAAAGCTTAGGAAATATCTGGAGATATTAAATTATTAACCCAACTTTAGTCCTCAGAGCATCAGTAAAGAGTGTCTGGGTTGTGTGGAGCAGATCTCGTCTCCTCATTTCCAGCTCAATGTTTATTTCTGGACTTTAATAAAGGACCTTTGTATGAGTCACACTTTGATTTATCTGTATTTATATGACCTTTTTTTTTTTTTTTTTTAAATTTTCTAC
>VUQR01023738.1:0-10967 GCA_015108515.1 Hemichromis elongatus | reverse complement strand
TCTCCTTTCCGATGTCCTTCTTCTCGTCGCCCTTAGAGTCGTGCTCCGAGTCGCTCACCTCCTCATAATCCCCATCATCACTGGCATCCTCCCATTCATCATCATCCTCTCCTTCTCCATTCTTCTCCTCCATCTAAGGAAAGATAGAAGCAAAGAGTTAGCGATTTTAATTCAGCAACAAATGCCTTTTTTTTGGGCTGTTGGGCTGGAGTGGCAGGAGCATTTAAGCAGTTGTCAGACTTTCCCCGGCATGCCCCACTTCAGAAACTAAAAAGTTCCCACCTCACAAAAAGAAAAAGGATCATTTTTCTGAAGTAAAGGTCAGCATGACAGGTACTTTATTATTCATATGAGTCCAGATGAACCTGTTACCTTCTGTGCTGTGGGAGGTTTAGATTTTTCTTCTTCCTTATCTTTCTTTTTACTCTTCTCTTCTTTCTTCGTCATGTCCTCCTTTTCCTTTTCCTTCTCCTCCTCTTCCTTCTCTCCCTCCCAGCGGTTGTCATGCATGCTGTCCAAAGATTCAGAATAGAAGAATCACTGACAATCTCTAGAAAGTATCTTCAGTAAAACTAGTATAAAAGTCATTTAAGGGTTTCAGATTCTTCACTGTAGAACAGCTTTGTGATGAAAAATTACATCAAAGAGTTAAAAAATAAATAAATAAATAAAAGGATCTGTCAGCTGACGGTGAGAAAGGTTTTACCTGTAGCTCTGCTTCTGTCCCCGGCCCCTTCCTCTGCTCCGGTCGCCCCTCGGCCCCTGGGTCCTGCCCTGGCTCAGGAAGTCGCCGAATGTCGGCGCTTTCGGGGGTCGCTTACCGTCATCTGAGGGAGACACTGACGGTGAGTATAAATCAAAGTATGTACTGCTGTGATGTTTAATCTAAAATGTAGGAAGAAGAGGCACTAACAGAAGAGAAAGCAGGTGATGGATGTTTCATCATCACCGCTCAAAAGTGGTGCACAGGAGTAGTTTTTAAAAGTAAGAAATAAAAATTCAAGACGGAGAGGGGGGGCACGCGTTGAGTCATAAACATGTCTTTATGCCACTGGCTGTCTGTTGGAAGGTATCCAGGCATGTAAAAGTCCATCTAATAAAGTAAAAAATAAAACATTTCAATAAAAACGGTCTCCACTGATTCCTGCACAACCGCTGCAGGCTGCGAGTTAATGTCATAGCTTGCGTGACAGCAGCTGTCCCTCTGTGTCCGCCTCCTGCAGAGAGCATCTGAGCTCTCCAGGCCAGATGTGTATTATTACTGATGGCTCAGAGAAATCCATCAATCATATCAACAAAGAGAGGAAGGCATGAGGGATGAGTGCGAGTAAAACTGAGAACATCTAAATTTTAAAACCACCTCATTTTGGACTCCTTTAGATTGTTACAACTGGAAATTTGAGTGAAATGAAAAAGATGTGGTGAGACAAAGGTGTTGATTAGGTGAGTGGCTGATGGAGGCACAAAGGAGGAAAAAAAGGTCAAAAATCATTTTCCAAATGACAAGTCAAGTCTGACACACTTTTATAGTCAATTTAAAGGCAAATTTTTCCATGCATTGCATATTAAAAGACAAAGGAAAGATAAAAACTGCTGACGTTGGGGTGGTCACGTGTGCCCTGTTTTTAGGATGTGGCTGATTTTTGATGGAATGACCTCAACAGAAAAAAAAAAAACATGTGAAAAAGAGTCAAAGTCCGATTGGTTTGAGGCAGAGAGGGAAGAAGAGCATGAGGACATGAGGAGAAGGTCAGAGACCAAAAGCTCAGACACGGGGGAGGGGAGGATAAGAGCTCAACGGGGGGAGAGAGGAGAGGATGTCACTAAAAGGTCAAAAAGAGATACAAGTACAAAAGAAAAGAAGGGATCAGTGAGGAGACAACAAAGGATGTAGACGGTAAGACTGAAGAGGACACGCGAGTCACCCCAGAAATTAGAAAGTGTGGGGGAAAATGGATAAATCACAGTGAAGACATGCACGCAGCCAAAGCCAAAGGCAACGGAAACTCTGAGGACTCTCCACAAACACTGCTGGACATCCTGAGGTTGCAGCCACAGAAAGATTAGAGCTGCTCACACAAAGGCAAACCCCTCCGAGCTGTACTCTTACAATTTCTGCGATTTTAGAGATGACGATTAGTCAAAGTTTACACCGCGGTCTGTGAAGTTCAAAGAGTTAAATTGAGACACAGATTTAGAGTATTTGAATATTTCCAAAGACTTCAGATTAACCTACAAGCATGAGGTACTACTGTCGCTTAACTCTCACAGTTATACACAATTTTCCTAATTTCAGTGCCTTAGATGAAGACAGTTTGCCTTTGGTTTGGACTTTGCTGGGGCCTGTAACATGAAGCAAGTTTACTTCAGGTTTAACTCCAGGTTAAGGGGGTGGATCATAACTACTGCCTACTGACCAATCAGTTCTCTGGAAAAAATAACATTCATAACATTCCCAAACAGTATCCTGTTCTTTTCCCTTGGAAAAAAAATTTTTTTTTCCTGATAAATAGGTAACTGAAAGATCATTCAGATCTAACTGCATTCCTTCTTAAAGTTCATTAAACGGTAACATACTACTAAAACAGTCCTATAATCATTGAACAGGGAACCTAAACCTCAACCTTTCTGCATGTAAACCTACTAACTAGTTTGAATAAATAAATAAATAAGCTAAAAAAAATGTTAAAACGGAACCCTGCAAACTGCAGCTGTAACTACAGTCAGCTAGTCAGTGAAGCCAGATAAGAAAGAGATTCGTGTTACAGGCCCCGGGTCTTAACGCGAGCTAAAAAAAAAAGTGGAATTAAAAGCTGGTATCAGAGTGGATTACGCTGATTGTCATTATAACATCATTAAGGGCTGCGTCATCATGAGGGTGAGTCAGGCATGTGAGTTAGGGGTGAGGCTGGTTTTGGGTGCAGCTGCTGTGCTTCACACAGACACACTCAGACTCGGGCCCATGCTGCGGTCTAACCTGAGGCCCTGCCCCGAGGCTCTGTACGAGAGTTATGGCCCCGCGCTGCAGAGAGGACACACAAACACGTTACACTACATCTACTCCCCAACCCCCCACTCACACACACACCAAAAACATTATCTGTGAAATAAGGTTTTGACATAAACACTCACTGCAACTCTTCAAACATAGTTTATCAAGACCAATAAATTCTCTACCCAGTCAAATAAAGACTTCAGTCCTTTTAAAATTAAATAAACATGCACTGAGCTTTGGTCGGGTTGGCCAAAGTCAGTTAGCGCCATTAAGGAAATCCGGACTCCTCGGAACAGAACGGCCGCGGCTTAACTCCGAGCTTGATCTGGACTCCAGGGAAACACGGCGAGCATTTACATAACAAGCTTAATTACTCAGGAGGCCGACTGTGTTGCGTTTCCTACAGAGTGGGGTATTTGACGTGTATACATCAACACAGCAGGGTGACATCGTGTCAGACGAACGAAGGTGAGGCATGGAGGTGGATCGAGGGTCAGCTGCTGGGTTGTGCTGCCAGCTGTTGTGCAACAGCATGCGATGGGTGTGTGCGCGTCTGTGTGTACTTGCCTCTCCTGCCGCCCTCCGATGAGATGCCCTCAGTGGCTGCATATGGGTCCTCTTTGAACCTGTGAAAACAGCCACAGGGTTACACACACACACACACACACACCCACCCACCCACACACACACACACACACACACACACATCAAACGTTAGCGTCCTCTCTGCCACGTCAGTCTGTTGCCATCTTTATCCCAGCAAGCTTTCTATCATGCTCACCTCTTCCTCCCCCTCCCCCTTTGTAAAGTTCTGTAGTACAGCTTTAGTAAACCCAACATAAGCTGCATTATTTCAGACGCAAATGGTTCCTACCACAGACAAACAACGCAGATGTTCGTCCCTCTGGCTCAGTCTCTAAATTCTGCAGATGACTTCTGAAGCTAAATCAAAGTCACTGTCACTTGTCACCTCTCCTTTAGATAGTTAGCATCTTCCACTTCAGTATTGTGCCGACTCTCAGACTCTGGCAGAGTTTTTGAACCATTGCTTTGCCACAGTTTTTTCCCAGAGCTCTGCAGAGGCCTCTGATAAGCTGGAGGAGGTGGCTGGAGAGGAGGAGGTCTGAGTTTCTCAATGCTCAATCAGAGACTGCCTGGCATCTTTTTGTTCTGCTGTTTGCAATATGGGGCCTTAATTTACTTTGAAAAGACAAAAACTCTTACATGTTGTCTGTCTTCTGTGCGTCCCACTCTCGTCTCCACTGGCCTGTGGCGTTGCGATGGCGTGCTAACCTCTCCTCATCTATCTGCTCACGCTCCTTCTTCCAGCGCAGGTACTCTGCTCTCTCCCGGCCGGTCATAGACATCGTCATATCCACAGAGCCTTTGGGACCAGGTCTCCGGCTCTACAGAGACCAGAGAAGTTAGAGTAAATAACTCAGCCACAGGAGTTTAAATAAAGACAAAGGTTTAGTTACTAACAATAGTAATGCTCAAAAACAGAGCAGCCCGATCCCTATTTTTACAGAAGTACTCACAGTCCACTCTTTTTCCAGCTCAGAACCTGTCTTCACATTGTCAAAGTCCAGTCCCCCCCAGTTTCGTACATGTCTCCGGCTGCCCTCCTTGCGGTCCGTGTCCGGGGCTGGACCTGAACGTCTCGGATCATCCAGGAAGTTACGGGTCGGTTTGTCTCCCTCCTGCTGTGAAACGGAATGACTGTTCAGTTCAGACTAGTTCCTCGCAAAGAAAGTGATATGAGACCAAAGCACAGACAGTTAGCTTCATAACATTTGATCTTATGGGAAATTTATGTTATAACAATTTAAGTGAATAAAAAAATTCTTAAAAACAAAACAGAGCAAGTTATTAAAAAGCACATCCAGTGTGTGTACAGTCACAACAATCCATCTATGCTGCCGCACTGGACAACAATTTATGCATTTACGTATTATCTCTGCTATGTTAAGTAAATTAAACTCCAAGAGAAATGTTGATTGTTTTGAGAGCCTTAGAAAGCCCATATTTGTAATATTTATGTCTGGAAGTAGAACCCGCTACGACACGTGACAGCTGGTAAAACCAGCGACTTCCATACCCGCTGTCCTCTCTCATACTCCGCTATTCTCTCCATTTCTTCATTCATCTTCTCAATGTTCTGTCGTCTCTTCTCCTCCCATTCCTGTCAGGAAGTTTGTGACATTTGAGTAACATTATTGAACATAATGTTAATGTTACAGCAGATTTAACCACACTGGAAAAATGACCGCGTCGTCCATGTTGCAAAGTCCTCCACCAGGACGTAACTGCAGCAGATTTGGAGTTTTTTTCTGCAGCATTTTCCCCCAAATCTCAGTTTTAGTACTTCTGTGTTAAAAAGTTAAAACTGCTGGGACCAAAGTTAGAACATGTGACGTGGCTAGAGCAATACATTTGTAGATGTTTTGCATCGGTCAACGTTCCTGTTGTGGTTGAATGTGCTATATAAATAAATAAACTATAACTAAACTACGTGCAAATTCTTTGTACCATGTTTTTCCTTCACACAGAAATCACCCCAGCTCTTATTTTATGCCGAAAGCCCCACTGAGCGGTTAAAAAACAAAACAAAAAAAAAGACTTTATGGATATTGATAGTTTAAGTAATCACACTCCCATATATACCACATAGTCCCACTCTAAACCCATTATCTCCAGTGTTTTGCATCGTGCAGCATGCAGCTGGATCCTGTGTGAAACCCTTTCTCAATCAGTTCATCCCCACCAACCTTGGATTTCCTGTCCATTCCTCCTGGTGTCCCTTCTCCTCCTCCTCCTCCTCCTCTTCCCCTCCTTCCTCCTCTGCGCCCATGGCCTCCTGATTCACCAGGCTCTCCATCTCTGGGTGTTCTCGGTTCCCGGTCTCTCCTGTCTTGGCGACCCCCACCGCCGCCACCTCCTACTCCTACTCCTACTCCATGTCCTTGTCCTCCTCCTTGTCCTTGTCCTCCTCCACCTCCACCACCTCCTCCACCTCCACCACCTCCTCCACCTCCTCCACCTCCTCCTCTCTGACCTCCCCGACCCATTCGCCCAGACCCGGTCCTTCTGGGAGGGCTGCGACCATCACTCTGCCCTCTGTGGCTGTCGCTCTCCTCTGATGTCTTTCGGCCACGAGGAGTTCCCAGTCTCCAGTCGTTCACAACTCTCTTCTCCTGTAAGCAGCACACACAGACTTTCAGTGTGGACGGAGAGCTATCAACAGCACCTCAGTCCGCTGCTGGAGGAGGATGCTCCATTTTTATTATTTTAGAGACTCTGACTAATTAAAACAATCAAGTGTCCATTTCAGGCTGTTATAATGTTGATCAATAACAACTTAAAGATCATATTAGCTACCCACACTGAGTAAGAGAGCTTAGGGAGCCTTGTTTTGTATGTGTAACTGAGGTTGTATAAATGTGCTGATGAATATTACTCTATTCTATAACCTCTATTTGGCTACCAGGAAACTATGAAATCCCAGCTTCCAACAGACGAGTGAGGGAAAAATCTGTTCTGGATATTTTGGATTTTTGTGGTGCCAGAAGAGTTACAGCACACGGCAGAAGAAAATAAACGTTTGGCTGATTTATGGTGTAAAATTAAAGTTTATTAGATGTTTGTCAAAAAAAAACCTGAGTTAAATGGGTTAAAAAGGTACTGATGAGCAATAGAGCTCACAAGAAGTCAGATAAAGCCATATTTTATTCACACTTTGAATTAGATAGCTTGATAGCAGCTCATTGGAAAAGGAGAATGACATTCATTGCTGCTGCCTGCAAACACACCATTATTACATCACGCATTATTAACTTATGCAACTACTTTTTTAAAGTATTGTCAGAAATGTTAATATTTCGAAAATATTTCAAATAACTACAGCATGTTATTGGCGTGCAAAAGCATGCCGTAATTTTTATGACAAAGAGAATTACAGGGTGATCATTATAAGACCACACCATCTTTGAATGGCAAATAATGTCTTTAACTCAGGAAACCGAACAGCTCAAGTCTTACACTGAAAAATTAAACTCCGTCTCCTCAATCTAATGAATTAATGTCACATGAAGTAAAGACTAATCTGGGCTATGGATTATGCAAAGAGCTACAACATGATGAACTCTGAGAGGCTGAGTGATGAGACAGAAAGAGGCCATAGTCGTTCATCAGGTTTTCAAAGGCCTCTTCAGAAAAGATTCAACAGGCTAATGGGCCCAGATGAACCCTTTAACCCTTTTTTTGTCACTGATTGGTTGTCTTTTCTGAGGCAATCTGGATGTCAGCAGGAGCGCACTCTTACGCCTATATCCCCCCACTGGACCTGCTTACCAGCAGTTTCTTCAGCCCACAGGAGACTAATTACAAACATGGCAAACTAAACAGCTGACCAATCACGTTGTTCTGTATAAGGTTTGCCATATTGTTCATGACCTTATATTTCAGTTACATAAATTACATGCAGATTTTGCCTAAGTTCCTTGCAGTTCCTCTACTGACCACTTGAGGCCGCACCCTAAAGTGAGTCACTTCCCATAGACTCCTCGGTTAAAACGGCCAGCAAACATGTTTACAGCCTGGTATGAAATCTAGTCTCTGAATAGTTCACCCATCATGCGTCCATGAGGTCAATTCCAATATTTTATTACTACGTTACTAATTATTGGGCATCTTTCAGGTGCACCTGTACAATTTGCAGAATAGCACCCTTTTACCCCAAAGAAGGACACTTTAGGTTAAAAAACAAACAAACATTATTATATGTTATTATATGTTTTTAAAACAAACAAACAACAAACCCCAAACATCCAATCTATGTTTTTCTTACTTGTCCTCATTTAAAAAAAAAAAAAAACAGACAAATGTATCTACGGTCTTTGTCCAATTTGTGTTCACAAGGCACGCTTAAATCCTGTTCGTCTGCAGGAGGAAAGAATAGACCTAACAAACAGAGCTGATCTGCATACTGAGCAGAAAGAGCTGGATAACCCGATTACACAGATAGTTCTCCAGCTTGTTCGGGTACTTTAATGAGCTGGCTAAAGTTCATTCTGCACAAACATCTGCCGATAATAACATTATGTTAGTACAGCAGGTACAATCACCTCAGCTCTGTTTCATGACAATTACCTGACATGCTTTTTTAAAATCACATTTTTGCACAGCAGCAGCAGCAGAGCTGCATGAATGGATAACCACGTTAAAGAGAAAACTCATCTTATGAACTCTCACAGGGTAACTTTGGGTATTTTTAGAGCGTGCTGTGCTCTCATTTTATGCCCGCTGCTTCACTGTTTGGTCCAGCCATCCTAGGCTTAGTACTTCAGGTCTTTGAAAGCGAAGTGGCAGCAGAAGAGTGTCCCTGCAGAGAATCCCTGCAGTGACTCGTTAAAAACCGGTAAACGTCTCCCATCATTACTTTGTGTCAGAGGAGTGAAATAAATATTGAATCATTTTTAATTCAAAAACCCCCCCAATAATAAATAAAAAGAAAGCTAGCTGTGTGTAATGGTGTCTGAATTTCCCACATATGTGGCCCAGTTAGAGTCTGGCACCTGCCCACTACACGCTTTCCTTCTGTTCTGACGCCAAATCTGCACCAGTACACCGTGTTTTCATTTTTATCTGGTGCGAGCGGGCGAGAGCGGATCGCTTCTCTTTGCTGGCTTCCAGTTCATTTACGGATTAATTTTAAAATCCTCTATTTTCCATTTTATCCGTCTGAACTGCTGCGCACACACACATCCCGTTTCACTCTCTCGAGTCAGAAGACCAGATGCTTTGATCTTGACTTTGGTCAAGCCCTGTTGTTTCATGTTAAAATGCTGCGATAGAACATAATCTGAACCGGCACCACCAAACATAGGATGTTCAGTTTGACTTCATTTCTCACCCCAGTTGCTTTAGAAAGGTCGATTGTGACAGTGAAGTTTTCTTTCTCAGTCTTTGGCTCGTGGGGGCGGGGCTTACGAGGTGTCGTCACCGCAATGCCCTCCTGCTCTGCTTTCTTCTTATCTTCCTCTATTTCCTGTTAAAAAAAAAAAAAGAGTCAGGAGCCCAGTGAGATGAACGCTTTATAAGGAACACACCAAAGGCAGGTCAGGGGTGTGTTCTGGGTTCACACCCAGCTGAGCAGCTGATGGACCCTTTTCTTCCACAATACGCCAGCTACTAATATCAGAAACGATGAAAACTGTGTTTGTTTGGAGGGTGTGCTTTGTGTTTATGGGAAAAGAATAGCTCTGAACTGATGATAATGTGGTTCACCCTTCAGGCATTTTTTCCCCGTTTTTCTCTGTCTGTAAATGTAAAGTTTAGGAGAAGAAACCAAGAAGCTGTGGTGGTATCTGACCTGAAAAGAAAAATGTGGTTTTCTAAACACCTTTCATCATATGTCAGTGGTTACAAATCAATGAAATATGACATGTGACAACTATTTAACTTATTAGGCCATGTTGCTCATTCAGTTTCATCAAGTGAAGAATTCCTCAAGAAACAGAAATGCGGACAAAATCCTGAAACATCCTGACAAATAGGATCAAAATGCCGGAGTTCAAATTTAACTTGAAGGTGTTGGCTGTCAGTGTTAACACGTTAAAGAGGGTTAAATCCGCGTTAACGGATCTGGTGTTTCATCTAGTGAACACTGGGGCTGTCAGGGTTAACGCGCATTACCCTCATTTCAATTCAGAAGAGACCAATGGTTTAAAAATCATTTTAAAAAAAGCAAACAAAAACAGTTATTCAGTGTTTCCTGATTTAAAACAGGTCTTTTGGTGCACACACAGCATGACTGGCTCCACTGAGTGTTTATAAAGGCCACTTAAGGTTAAAATAAAGTGTCTGCATTAGCTTACCTTACATAAATCTGCTATTATTCAACATTTAATAAATTAATAATTTATTTTAAGTTTGATTTAATTAAAAGAAATTTGTAAAAAAAAAACAAAACTGAGGTTTTTTTTCTTGACTTTGAGACATTTTGGGAACATGATCATTCTTTAGTGATGCAAGTTGTTTATCAACATCAAGACGATAGTATTAAAGATACACTTAGTGTGTAAAATCTTTCCGTACCTGGTATCTCTTCATCAGAGCTTCATTCTTCTTCCTCAGAGCTTCAATTCGCTTGTCCAGCTCTGCATCCTTCTCCTCCTTTGTCTTGAGATCCACCGTTGAAGACTGAAGCAAAGAGGAGGAGAGCAGAAGTGAAAAGACCGGTTTGGCCTGTATTACTTCAATCTGTAGCACCAAACTAAGCACAGTGAAGACACATCAGCCGTCCCAGCTTAATTACATAATTGTTTTGCTTTTATTAACCCTAGAACACTATCGCCGGGTGATTTTCACCCGAGCAAATGTATTTACATTATTTTCAATATGTTGCGTTTGTCTGACTGTGGTGGGTCCCTGGGTAGCTTCAGCATTGTCTCTGACGTCTTTGAAGGAGTGGGTGTTTCCCTACCTCAAATCCCGCTTTTTCCTACAGGCATGTGTTCAGATGAATTTCACCCGGCAATAGTGATAGAGGGTAAAGTAGGTTTTGGGTGGATTTCACCCGGTGATAGTGTCAGTGTATAAAATCAGGCGATCTTGCTGCATTTAAAGGGTGACAACATTCAGGCTCACCATATTTACTGTCCCTTTTCAACTACAGCTGTCACCCTGTTGCAGGTTCAGTGTCATTGGCATCCCAGCTAGTGAGTAACACATGGGTAAGGTTTGTTTAACTTGGAATGTGACCACTGATAATTGGTTCACTTCTGTGCCACTGGCGATTGATCTGCTGCAGAACTGTGGCATGACCTTAGTGGGAACAATAAAAGCAAACAAAAGGGAGATCCCACAAGTGATGAAAGTTAAAGAAAATCATGCACCAGGCTCCAGTGCATTTCTCTTTACCAAAGAACTAACCTTGGTGTCCCTCCTCCCTGACAAAGCTTCAAAAAAGAAG
>VUQR01023737.1:38524-60587 GCA_015108515.1 Hemichromis elongatus | reverse complement strand
CGTGGAAAAACGATCCCCGTCCACACTATCGTTTTCAGTCGTTTTTCACACCTTTGCGCGTCCAGTACAGCGCATGTGTGAAACGTTAGACGAGCTGACCTGCGTAATTTCCATGTGTTGTTTATTTACTTTCCGGCTCTTTAAAACGAGCGGTGAAATGGTGAGACAAAGCACCGAATGTGTCAAATGGAATGATAATGAGGTGGAGCTGTTGCTCTGAGTCACAAATGAGTACATATTAATCTTCATCACGGCCACTAAAAACTTATTGACTGAAACTAAACTGAAACTGAGCAAACAAAACAACAAAACAACTGCGGTACGATGCCGTCTGACCATCTTGGTTAAAGTGGTCACATGACTGCATCATATGACTAACATACGTCATTGTTTTAAAAAAAGCTCCGTTTTGGCCGTCCACCAAAACGGAGACAAAATGATGCGTTTTCAAACGAAAACGCATTAGTGTGGACGTGATATTTTGGTTAAATACTTCACACCAAAACCAGATGAGTTTACAATAGAAATGTCATAATTCAACTACCTTTATTTAGAAAGAATAAATACGGGTGAATTGAGGAACCTTACATATAGCTGGCAACTTATAAGTGTATGCATGTTGATATGGTCAGAGGACAGTGGAAGGTAGGAAAGTGTGCAGCTCAAAGTGAAAACAGCACAGGAAATGGGCTCTGATTCACAGCCTTGTGACAAAAAGCAATACAACACTGCCATTACACCTAGCTCACCCTAAATGTTCAAACACTCGTCCAAAAACCCTATTATATATAGACAAGACAAATACATAAATAATTTGTATCACCAAATCACCCCCCACCACCACCACCACCACCACCAACACCACCACCCAAAAAAAATAAATAAATAAAACAAGATATGACAAATTAGATTTATTGCTCCACTGAGCAGACATTTGAAGCCTGTAAAAAAATGGACATAGTCTTGGCTAAATACTGCAGCAGTGCAGCAGGCCAGGCAGTTGGTCTTTACAGGCCCACTGATCCGAACCTTAATAGTTGGAATTGCACAGCTGGAAGTCTATGCTCTGCTCTGTGTCTCCAGTGGAAGGCACAGTAGTCCCTGTCTATAAAGCCTTTCATATCTACCTCCTCACCATGCCCTGAGGTCGCTCTCTCCATGACCACTATGAGAGTCTCCTGCCAGCCAAATGCTGGAGTGCTGAATAAAGACACTCGTTATCCCTGCTGAACAACCACAGCTCGTGTTTTTGAGTTAAAAGAATTTTGGAGAAAGAGCAAACGATTGTCAAACAGCTGAAACAAAAGAAAAAAACAGTGACAGAAGTGAGGATGTGATCTCTGCATGCACTTCCTGCGGACGTGCTGCAAGTCCACACCAGAAATTACAAGTTGAAAAAAGTCTCCTGTTCTGATATGGAGCTACCAAGCAGAAGGACAAGAGGACGGTCTTTGACTCTCTCTAGCAAGACAGTCAAAGACAAGACACAGCCAGGGAACCAAACTGGAACTCTGTGCCTTGAAGTTATGTGTTTGTGCATGAGTGTGTGAACATGGAGACTGATTATGTGAGAGGAGATATTTGTTCAAGTGGGAAATTTACTGATGAGATTAGGTGCTGGTGCTGTGGTTAGGGTCTTTGGGGTTGTGGAATGTAAACAAGAGATGAAGATTCAACCACCACATTTCCACCACCACCACCCATCATTCTTCCTCCTTCTATGGTCTCCAAAACAATCCACATACATATATGTATATATTGTTTTAACTTTACTAAGCAAACCTTCTGCTGTGCATGCATTTAAGAATTCATGTGTGGCAAAATGTGCACAATGAAGCAAGAGGGGAAAAAGTCTGCAGTGGTAACAACGACTTGCGAAGGGTAGATGATTAAATGAATGCACACGTAGTTTGTGTGTTACTTTCTGAAGAGTTAGCTGCAGTCTAGTGTTTCGTCTCTGTCATAAGTAATCAAATGCTGTTTTTTGTCCTACACCTCAGAGACCAAGGACAAAAAAAAATTGTTTGTTTTTGTGGGTGTGTACACAGGCGTGCTTGTTTGTGAATTTACGCAACTATAGATATTAAAGGTTGGAAGGCTGATAAAGGACAAGTAAAGACTTTGCCGCACTGCCTTGTGTTTTTTTCTTATCTGAAGCACAGTGTGGCAAACATGGGAGTTTACTTTGCTGATATACTGTATGACTGCAAAATGTTTCTTGTACCACCTGACCACTTGCTACTGACTTTGCTTGTTCTGTGATGAGTACTGTTGTACCATACAGATAGGAAGGCAAAAGGTAGATTAAAGCTAAGGCTGGGATTATTCTTTGCATGTGATTATGAACACAGACAGCTGCCGACACTGCAGATGAATGGTTGTTTTTATTATACTTTTGTTCAAATTCATTTGATGTTTGACACACACAGTTGGTGTATTCTCGTGCTGTCTTGTGGACAAAAGTACACAGTCACAAAACACTGGCAGGCACTTTAAGTCATTAAGGCTAGGGTTTATTCTCTGATGACAATATCAATCAGTAAAGTCTTGCATAAGAGTGTATTGAGGTTTTGTGGACACGTAACCAGTAACCACGTGATGTTAACTTGTAGGTAATTTTGCATGTGTGAAAGCTATTGTGACAAGGCAGGGTCAACTGAATAAGGCCCCATTCACACAAGCCTGGAGACTTGTCTGCAACTGGTTGTAAGGTAAAAATGAGTAACCAATTGGCAACTGATTGCCAGAGGTTAATTGCTAAAGCCACAGCTACATGTGCCTAAAGAACAGTTAGTGGTAACCTGGCAAAAATATGTATTCCTCAAATAGTTAGCAGAAACCTCCTTGTAATTATTTTGGTTACTACCAGATTTCCGTGGGATTTCTGTCACCTGTAGCTGACATTAAACACAAAAAACTTGTCTACAAACACTCCGAGAGTAGCTTGCTTTTCTCTGTGAAACTGAGAAAAGCGTGGCACAAAGCAGAAACAGATTCCATTTCCCTTGAAAGTAAAAGTTCCACCTTTAGAAACCTGTTGGTCACAGCACCAAGCAACAAGTTTAACTTTGAAGGTGAATGTCTGTTTCCATGCAAACTACAGGTGACCACAAGGAAATTTTCACTTAGAGACAGCCAGCAACCTTCAGGAACAACTTCCAGTCAGGGAATACAGATTGTTTCTTTGCGGCTGATAGTTGTATCATATTCAACAAGGTGGACAACTCTCAAACAATGTAACCATAAAGACAGAAAGGTAGATAAAGAAGCCCTGTTTGCCAACATCATTAAAAATGCAACGATCAAAAACTAATGTTAGCAGGTATCATGCTGCTGTTTGCTAATTAGCATTAAACATAAAGTATAGCTGAAGTTGGAGTGAACATTATTAGTTTTGTAAATAAATATGATTGATAGAAGTGAAAACTGTGACCACATAGTATCTTTGTCACCTTTTGTATCCACGTGGTGGTGTTAAGAGTGAGTGTGGAACCATTTGAAGATAATTGGGGACCAGAGAATCTCATTCCAGCTCCCGTCTTTTTATTTTGGGGCCAACCTGATATGCAGCTAGATTGTGTTGAAGGAGGAAAACATCCACCAGGCATTCTACGCACAATCCAAGCTCCTGGAGTGGGGTTTGATGCATGCATGAGAGTGACAGGCAATACCCAAGCGATTATGACTGAAAGAGTTACGATTGCATGACTCTGTGGTTACAAGACAACCTCAGGAATTTGTTCTGTGGCCTTGAGATGGTGAGTGTAGCCTAATTCCTAGTGCATCTGCGTGTGTGAGTGAGGGGAGAGTTAAGGAGACACACATGCTGAGATTTCCATTTACCCCACAGTTCCACGTTCATTACAAATACGCCAGGAGTAAAGTGAATGTTAAGACGCTTCAAATTAACCCTGAGAGTGACCGAAGCAGTCTCAGCTGTCTCTGGTATCACTTTCCATCCAAATGGTATGGATGAGGGTCTGACAACTGTCACCCTGACCTTCCTTCTCTACACCACTCTCCCAAGACTCACTCAACTCTGCGACAGGGTGAGACGAGATTGCAGACATTCATATTCTCCCTAAAAGAAACACAGCCATCCACTAATCACATAGATAAGGTAGCAGAAAGCAAGATATCACAAACATGTTAGCATCTCACATTGTAGAATTATATGTAATATATTTGGTCGTGTGTATATGTGTATGTTTTGCCTCTCTTGCGCATCACCTTGAAGGTGACAACTAATCACCCAGAAATTGCTGACTGGTTTATTGCCTGATTAGGGAGCAACATATGATTGGCAGTACTAAATGTCACAGAGATAAGTCACATACTTTCTCTTTCCACTCTACAGTGGTGTGAAAAACTGTTTGCCCCTTCATGGCTTCCTATTTTTAGTATGTTAGTCAAACTTAAATGTTTCAGATCATCAAACAAATTTAGAAAGTTAACACAAGTAAACACATAATGCTGTTTTAAACCTAATAACTGGTTGGGCTAACCATTGCAGGATCAACTGCAATCATTGAAGTTATCACAACAATTGCGATGAATTCAATGAGTCTTTTAAAGCACTGTGGAGGAATTTTGGCCCACTCATCTTTGCAGAATTGTTTTTGGTCAGCAGCGTTTTTTTTCCTTAAACTGTCCCAAGGATCCCATTTTTTGTCTAGTCTCTGCTTCTTATTGTTGAACTCTGACCTTAACTGAGACACGTGAAGCCTGTGGTTCTCTCGTTTTGTTCTGGGTTCTTTAGTGACCCACTGGATGAGTCATCGATGTGCTCTTGGAGTAATTGTGTTAGGCCGGTCACTCCTGGAAAGGTTCACCACTGTTCCAAGTTTTCTCCACTGGTGTATAATGACTCTCACTGTTGTTCACTGTCCCAAAGCCTCAGAAATGGATTTGTAACCCTTTTGCAAACTGGTAGATGGCAGTGTATTTTTTTCTCAGGTACTTCTTTAGATCATGGCATAATTTGTTGCTATTTTAGATCTTTGAGGCTGCTTCTCTGTGTCAGAAAGGTTAAAGTTAAGTGATTTCTCAATTCATCAGGGCTGCCAGTAATCAGGCCTGAGTGTGTTTAGTGAAACTATACTCAGCTTTTCAAAAAATGTGGTTAATCACAATTAATTCATGATTTAAAAAGAGGGGCAATTGCTTTTTCACACAGGACCAGGTAGATTTGGATAACTTTTCTCCCTTAATAAATTAAATCATCATTTTTTTAAAACCACATTTTCCATTTACTCTGGTTATCACGGTCTAATATAAAAATTTGTTGGTTGATCTGAAAAATTTAGGTGTGACAAATGTGCAAAACACTAGAAATCAGTCTTATTAATGAAGGCTAACCTTAACAACAATTTACTTTTCTTACTAGGTAGTGTTAACCTATAAACTCAATTTTGCAAAACAAAACTGAGTTTATGGACGAATTGTTTTCCATTTACCGTGCCCTCAAAATTTCTGATAAAAAATCCTAAAGCAATTAGTAAATAATAAGAAGGTTCATTTTGATTTGCTGCTCACTTTTTCATAAACTATTTTTATGTATCTATGGAAAAATAAGTTAGGACACACCCTTAAAATCTACACATATAGATAAGTGAGTTTCAGTTTGCTTTTGCACAGAAAGTACTCTCACACATACAAATTCCTAACTAAATAGGTCAGACTACCAGGGATATGATATATTCCCAGACATGCCCCCAATTTGTTATGTTACAATAGCAAAAAAACATGCAAATGCACACAAAAAGAATGAAAATAAAGTGGCAGAAACTTGAAAACCAAACTACTTTGGCTTGGAAACAGCAATAAAAACAACAAAAAAGCAACCTTACTGATGGATTTATATCAGTGCTCAGTGCATGTGTAGTGTAATCGTTTACATTGTGCAACTTTTCTCTTGTTTATAAAAGTTATTTTCCACTGAAATTCCAGTCCAACTGGGTTTGTTTAGCTATTAAACCAAATTTATTTTGAATATTAAGCTCCATGTAAATATAGTTAATGCAGGGGAAGAGGAAGTTGCCTAAATATATGGAAGATAAGAGTTTCTTGTGTTCTTTGATCTGTTCTAGCTCTAACTAACCAGCAAACCTGCAAACTTCACACCCATCAAGGTCAAAACCGCATTTAAGAACTTGAAGAAGACGTTGGGATCTTTACACATGCACTACGGGGCTTTTAATTTTCCTACTAATACTTCTGTATAAAACAGTAACTGGACAGGTACTGCACATTAAATGTTTGATCTGATAACGAGGCGACACAAAACCTTATAGAAAACTAAACTTATTATAGTTTATCATTACAGAGACATGAATGCCTGCTAATTTGGTTGAATTTAATTTAATTAAAAGTCAGTGGCAATCCAACAAATAGCTGCCAGGTCATCTCACAAAATCCATGAACGTTAACTAAGACATGTCAATCCAATAAATACTTGGACTGCCATCACTCACAATTTTCCATCCTCTTATTAGTATAAAGTTTAAAAGCTCTAACCAACCCAGTATCTGTGGCTCCCATGCAAGCACAGGGAGAGCATGCAAACTCTTCAGAGAAAGGCTTGAAGACAGAATATTCTTGCTATGAGGCAGTAGAGATAACCACTGTACCACAATCCCTTAAAATTTTATGGGACCAAAAGCCAGTGTACTTTTAGTGCCAGTTCTAAGCCTGGATAAATAAGGAGGGTTGTGTCAGGAAGGGCGTCCTGAACATCTTTGCCAAATCAAACATCCAGATCATGAAGAAGCAATTACGTTGCCTTTTCTAAAGCCTAGGGGGGAAAAAACTAGAGGCTTCCATTTACGGTCTCACGGTGAAGCTATTTAAAAGATTTTTCCTTGAGTCCCACTATTACTTACAGTTGTCAAGCAAATCAGTGGGAGAGGTGACATGGAAAATGTAGTAACAGGAGCCCTTAATCCTGCCAACGACAGACATGGCAATAGTTGCACTGAAATAAATAAAGTCTAGTCATGTCTGATACCGTTTGTGGATCCTGTGTGGGGTCACTACTTTTCTGGACCATTGACAGACCGTGAGCACCAATTGGAAGCCATCAATTAAAGCCAGAACTTTGTCTTCACATTAAACTGGTATCTGATACCCAACCGAGGCTACTGGTTTCAACCAAGGCCAAGCGAAGGACTGAGTGGAGGGAGTGAGGGTCCTCAGGGGGATGTTGAAGGGTGTGTGAAGCAGTGGCCTGCGTGCCGTCGGCCAGCCGCCTGAAGGGGAGGCACATGGTGCCAACAGCTGCCATGGTGAAACGCTAACCCCTCTAAATGCTCAGTCCAGTAAACAACATTGGGCCGCACACATGCCAATGGGGGAGCGTGGGTGAGGAAGGGGTGAAGAGGGTGAATGGGGCAACCCAGCTGACGCCGTGAAGAAAAGAAAATTGACCCCAGTGAAATGGCTTATTAAAGTGTGGTGGTCACCATTCTGGGGGGCCAAACCAAGACATGGCAGTAAGGGTAACTTAAAACCCTTCGCAGTACATTGAACATGATGCAGGCCACAAGCCGCAGACAGGAAGCCCAAGATTCTGGAGATACTTTTATTAGATGTATTTACATCGACAGAGCACACCACGAGCTTGAGATGCTGATGACAGATGCCTTTATTTTTATTGGCATACCCAAGACTAAGGATGAAAAGTTTATTGTATGTAACTCGAGTGGATACTCTGTAAAACTGGACTTTTAGTGTTTTTAGTGTGGACTTTTCCTCCCACAGCTCAATGCAGTCGAGCAGCCCTTTTGCTTCTTTAAACCTTTAAATTGATAAATGCCGTTTGCAAAGCTTGTTGCAACTATTGGAGCTGGTGAAGGTTCCCATGCTCCCAGGGCCCCCTAGGGAGTGGCAGGAACAGATGTGACGTCTACACTCCCCCTCTCTGTCTGTCCCTCCCACACTTAGTTTCTCCCTCTGCCTCTTGTAAAACAATCCATCTTCCACTTGTAAAAACATTACTTTCCACCTCTGTGGTATCTTCCCACAACTCTCACTTTAATCAACACCAAAACAAAATTAGCCCTAATTTTATCATGCACTCATTTTCCTAAATAATGGTAAATGTGATACAGGACCGTTAAAGTATAATCAAATAAGTGCACTTCAAGCTGTCATTTTATTTCACGCAGCACACATACTCAGAAATGTACCCTACTGCAAACACACACACGCACATATACACACAAACATACTAGAAATGAAGTTTGAATCGAAAATAAATCCAATTCAGCACCGTCAACATGTGGCTTTTTATTGAGGAAATATTCTCTACTTGTTCTCGTTATCGTGGTCATGTGCCCTTTATTTTCGACCACAGTTGTCACCATTGCTTGTGTGTGACGTTTCTTTTTTTGTCTGGGTGAATGTATGTATCATACATTGGGATATGTAGAACTGGAAGTACTTTGTGGATTTTAAAAAATGGCTTTATCCAAAAGACTCATTTTTTTCAGTGCATCTCTTGGAAAGTCAGTCAAACAAGCGTTGGACTTGTGTTCAGTCACTGGAGCAACAATGTCCCCATCTGGTGGTGTTTTCAAGAGCCAGAAGGTAGTTAGCCTGTCATTCTTTATGTTGTCTATGTAGTTGTTAGCATGTTTAAGTGATACCTACTTTTACAATGAAATGTGTAACAATAAAAAGGCCAGAATCGCCATTTTTAATCAAATCTTGGATTGTATGCAGTGAATTTCAGAGGTTACTAGTTAGTATTGTTCTGGTTATTAGTTCTGTGACAGGATGATAACACAAATTCCATTTTTAAAAGGCTCAATAACACCACCAAACTAAACTGCGGGTCAAAGGACCACGGACAAATGCTTGAGCACATATACTTTATGTCCGGTTTTCCACCGAGTCACATTTGAATTCTACTTTAAAGCATTTCAGAGGTCATACAGTGAACATTTACGGTGGCATATTTAAGCTGGAATTCTGGAGCAAAAGTTCATTTACTTTTCACACCTTTAATGCTTTTAGTATGCATTTTCACTTAAATAGGATTGTGAAACAATTAAATCCACCTGCAGTGGAGTAATTTTCAGACTTTAAGAAAGTGAGTAAAGTGCTAAGACTTCCTTAACCCACAAATTATACTTGTAAAATATTGTAGATTAACTGTGACTCCCTTTTTCATTTTATTTGCTTAGAAACGACTGCATTTCTGCAACTGGTAAGAGCTGTAAGGCACTATGATGGGTTTCTTATGCTAGGAAGACCTGTACTGGAACACTGGGTCATTTTAAAGGGATGTGAGAGATTCTCTGATAGAAGATGGTCTACAATCACCCTGATCTTTGTCAAACCAGGCCCACACCTGCCTATACAATCTTTTCTATCACTCCATTAACGGCAAGTGTCCTTGTGTGTGTGTGTGTGTGTGTGTGTGTGTGTGTGTGTGTGTGTGTGTGTGTGTGTGTGTGTGTGTGTGTCAGTGAGAGAGAGAGAGAGAGCGATAACCAAAAACAATGAAAGAAAGATGTTTTTATTTGTTATTCCCTTCAGCTCCTATCTCAGTCATCACACACCTGCCACAAATGACAGATGAACACAAACATACGTGCCTCAGCAAGGTTAAACTCATTCCTGTGCTATTATCAGGAGACCCTGTGCCATTAACAAACCGCGGGGTCTCAGGATGATATTGAGGGGCTTATCTGGAGTTGAGACAGTGGTTAACCAAACATTATCCGCTCTCCCAGATTTACTGCAAACATGACCTTAATGATAGGGTAGGCAGGGTCCCTGTGGACAAACGCTGCCAGTGTCACAACTGCTGTGTACCCACAGGAAGTGAGCCCGGCAGATAGTGCTGATTAGTTGAGTACAATGAAGTGTGAGATTTGCAGAGTGAGTGATGGACTACAGGTGCAGCCACTGCTTGTCATTTAAATATCAAACTCTCAATGTAAATATCAAGCTTTCAGATAATCGACTTTTGGGGCAGGTTTTCAAGCTAGGTTCTATAAATATGTTAATTTTTATATTTTCTTTTATTAAACAATGTCCACAGTGCTTAGAGTACTTTATTCTTTATTGCTGTTAAAACGAAGTGATAAGGTTGTGTGTTGCAAATCAAAACAAGAGAAGGTGAGAAGATGTGTTTGTGGTTTCATGTGTGAAGTTGGGTGCAGATATAATTTACTGAGTGTGTGAGTGTATGGGGGGGGGTTAAAAAGGTTAAAAGACAATGCATAAGGGAAATCATAAAGACAGATTTGGTTTTTGATAAACACATATATAAAGATTTTAAATTATGGATTTTAAACTATGTTATTATGCCTATTAAAATATTTACTAAACACACATACTGGTCAATTTATTAGATACACCTTGTTATAATCAGTTTGGGCCTTCTTTTGCCTTCAGAAATTTTTTAATTCTTCATGCTGTAATGCATTTTTTAAATAGATTTTGTTCTATATTGACATGATAGCATTGCACAGATTTGGTGGCTGCACATCCATGATGCAAATGTTTAGTTCCACCACATCCCAAAGGTGGTTTAATGGTTTGAGATCAAATAACAGTGAGTACAGCACGCTCACTGTCATGCTAGAGGAACTATTTTGAGATGGTTTGAGCTTTGTAAGAAGATGGATACACTGTGGTCATAAAGATCCAGATAGGTCTAGTCCAGTTTGCTGCTGTTAGCTGACAGGAGTGTCACCTGGAGTGGTTTTCTGCTTCAAGGTTCAACATGTTGCCTATTCAGAGATGGTCTTCTGCTTACATTGTTTATAACAAGATGTTATTTAAGTTGTTTTTGTCTTCAACTCAAATCTCAAAGCAGTCTGGCCATTTTCCTTGACCTCTGGCATCAACATTTTTGCCCATAGAACTGCTGCTCATCGGATTGTTTTGTTTGTTTGTTTTTTGACCTTTCTCTGTAAACCTAAACTTAGCTGTGCATACTCAAACCAGCCATCTGGAACCCACAACCATATCATAGTTGGAGGCACTTAAATCACTTTTCTTCCCAGTTCTGATGCTCAGAATGAACTTCAGCAGATCTTGACCATGTCTCAAAGAGGTCACCAGTGCTGGTAGCTTCATATGTGATTTTGTAGGTTTGGTAAGGAAGGATTGACCTAGGAAGGAATATAAATGAATATTAAATTTGCTTACTGCTGACTCTAATCTGAACATTTCACTGGAGAAATAACATGATAATGCTTTGTTAAGATGTAAAAAAATAATTTAATGCCTGAATGTGGCGCTTATAATTTGCAGACAGCAATTGGTCAGAAATGTAATCATGTGAAATACTCCTTTAGATTCATTACAATATATACTATAATAATAATAAATTTAATATAGTTTCTTGTTTTTAAAGATACTTTCTTTTACATGTCAACAAGTTGTTACATTATTAGGAGCCAGGGCTTAGGAGGAGCTCAGAATTACTCAAGACACTTTTCCTGCATGCAAAGGACAAGCCAGGGGGATTTTAGGTGTAAACGAGAGGGTCTGTTCAAACCTGCCCCATGGCCTCACAGTCTCCTGACACAGTCTAGTGGGAGGGCAGGTTTCGGTTGACAAGTCTGAGCAAAAGTTGAAGAAAAGGGGGTGTGTGAACAAGACACAGTCGTATACTCACATGCTGGGTGTTTGAGCTCTGCCAAGGAGAGTGTTTGGTTTCTGTTGTTTGTCTTTTCCGACCACGATTTTACAAGTTTGACTCCATTTACTTTAAAAAAAATAATAAAGGGATTTGAAGAAGAGGATTATGATATAAAGCTTTCTGGTGAAGGAGTAATTGTACTGTCATTGAAGGTTATAATGCATTCCTATTACAACGACAGGGGTTAATACTGTCAGAATAAATTATCTGTAGAAGAGTCGGTGATTTTTGTTTAGCTTATTTTGATATTTCAGCACATAAATAATGTGTAAATATATACTTGAACAAAACAATGTCTACAGTTTTGAATTTGTTCAGCTAAAGAAATGCTGGATGCAATTAATGTAAAAGTAATCTGTCCTTCAAATTATGAGGGCTCCATCCATCCACCATTTCAATTTCTTAAAAGCTTATCCAATTTAGGTCATATGAGGCCTGAAGCCTAATCCAGCTGTCAAAGGGTCAGAGGTGGGTTACACCCTGGACAGGTCGCCACTTTATCACAAGACATTTTTTCTTCTGTCATACTTTATAATTCTCTTTCTGTTCTGTGCTTTCAGATTATATTAAGAAAAGCAACAACAGTGTGCTTAAATCTGGATAATTAAAATGTATTTATTTTTTTATAATTTTGCTTTTAACTGTTTTTCAGACCCACTCATCTTCGGTGACCTCTTGTTTTTCTTTATTGATTAAGTGCACAGTACAGACAAAAGTATTTGGACCAGCTACACATTTTACCAGCAGGACCTTTTTATGGTATCAATCCCCACTTTGCAGCTATAGCAACTTTTATTCCTCTGGAAAGGGTTTCTATATGCTCTGCACATTTGAATTGTCTGTGGAAAGTTTTGGTCTTTCATCAAGACGAGCGCTTGTGAAATCAGACACTAATGTTGCACGCTTGCAATCTCTGCTCTAGTTCATCCCAAAGGTGTTCAGTGGGGTTGAGGTCAGGGCTCTGTGAGAGCCAATCAAGTTTTTCCACACCAAACTCACTCAACCATGTATTATTGGACTTTGCTTTGTGCACCAGCGAACAACCATGCTTGAACAGGAAACAGCCTTAGTAACACTTTTTTCCAAAAAGTTAGAAGCACAAAATTGTCCAAAATGTTGTGGTGAGCTAAAGCATTAATAAGATTTCTGAGACTAAGAGGCTCAGGACAAAGCCCAGAAACAACAATGATTAAGAGGTGTGGCCAAATATTTTTATCTGTATAGTCCGTGCAGTGGCAAGAGTTTAATTTTGTTTCTTCTTGTAAACCTCTACATTTTCTTCTGAAGTGGAAACTGAATTTCACACACTGTGTCTGTGGAATTTCATCATCGTCAACATTCCCAATAGGACATACAGCAACACATAACACAAGCGTCTTGAATCCAGTCTTTATATTTACTACTGCTGTTGGTTGAAGAAGACAATATGAGTGCTATCTAACCATTCGGTCTCATACTGATGTCTCAGTTGCAATAATGTATACAGACTTTTTAATAACTTGTTTATACTTCATATTTTCATACTAAGATCTGCAATAATCTATATAACTTTAAGAATTCTTGTACACTTCATATACTTTAAGACATATATGACACTACTTGTATATATCTCATGTAATTCAAAGCTGTAACTTGATACAGTATATATATGTATATTTATGGCTGTATGTCATATTCTCATTGTTCCCTATTTCATCTTATTTTTGATTCACTATCTTTTAAGTATAACTTTAAGTTTAGAAAATTTAATTTTGATTCTTCTAGGTTCTGCACATGTTGCAGAATTGACAATAAAGTTGACTTTGACTTGCTTAGCAGTTTGTTTAATGAGAACAAATCCCAGTATATTTCCACTTTAGTTGACGTCTGTAAAAAGTGGAACCAGGTATTTCAACAGACTGTTACTCTATGCTACAATATTCAAGAACAAGTGAAGAACATTTTATTTTAGTGGCTCATTCATACCTACTTTGCCAATGAGGAGCAAATGTATTTCAGGTCATGATACCATAGTGCTCCCCAGTGGACAAATACCCGCTTTGCACGCTCAATGGTACAAATAGTGTAATACGACAGTCAATCATAATGCCTGACACAAAAAAGCAGCCTATTAAACTCTTTTATTGCACACAAAACTTAGCATGAGCTTGATATGTCGTAGGCCATGTCATTATAAGAATGTGGAGTTCGGATTAATTCCCCTTTAAGTGCATTAAAATTGCAGTTTCCATGTCCAAGTCAAACACGCCTTTTTAGTGTTTTTTTCAGTATGGAATTGTCATCACAATACCATATTTCAATTAATTTTGTACTTAAATTGAATCTGATGATAAATAAACGGAAAGGGTATTTAATAAACCCAGCCCTCCTTTGACGCAATCGTTGTTTGGCCTGTGACGCTGCTTGTACACGTAGCCTAGTAGGATGTGTTCATTGAAGATGGTGGCGGTGTGTCAGACTCACTGTCTAGCATACTTGTAAGAATTTATTTATTTCTGTACACATTTCCGACAGCGGGTAAGGGTTTATCTCCAACACAACTAAAAATGTGCTACTCTAGCCTTTTTAATCCGGTATCTGTAGCAGCCATGGAACTGTTACCTTGTTATTAGCGGAGGCTAGTTAGCCAGGAATGCTAAGTAAGCAGCAGTGCTAATGCTAGCTGGCCAGGCAGTGAACCTGGTAAATTATGCTCGACGAGTGGCCAGCGACCTGTAACTTATCGCTGTTTTACCATGTCGGTGTTGTGTTTGTGCTGAAATTATATGCCTTTCTTGACTCACAGAACTGCTGGTTTAAGGACGATGTCAGGCAGACTTAAGGTGTTAGTGATTTGACGCTCCGGCGTTTGGGACATACAGAGCACCGAAGGGTTCCCGTTAGCTGTTGTACCTATCACCGGACCTTTCCCCGACTGTCGCTTAATGTGTAACACTGTCTTAATGTCGTGCCAGACCAAAGAGAATTGGCAGCCATCTATATTGGAACGACTGGCAAACAGTGATAAGAAGTTGGCAGCGTTTGTCTGACAAGGCTAACTGACTTTTGTAAGTTGGCAGATCTGCGATGCTAACGATGCGAAGCTTAAGAGCAATGGCTCTTGGTGAATTTATATCCCAGAGCGCCGGGAAGATCCGGGATCTCCCCGGTAGAGGAAATCTGGCCAAATGTACTCTCCTAGTACATTAGTTCCGTGTCTACTTTCTCTCCAAATCCATCATTTGAAATGCTTATTGACAGGCCGTATTAGTTTGACTCAACTTCCTACTGAGACACGCTCAGTATCTCTGTTTGACAAATAATAATCATGGCCTTGGTCTTAATAATACGCATTACATTTGTAGTGGCTTAATTTAAATGCCCGTAGACTATTAACTTTTCCATTTAAACTGAGAAAGCTGTACGCATGTTGTACAAGGGTAGTGGCACTACTCATGTGACATTTACCAGGTAATGCTAAGTGTAAATAATTTTAATCGTAACGTCCACCCCTGTCTGGCTGGATTCCTCCTTACCAGAACTCAAGAAACAACTGTAGATGAAATGGCACTACGGTCTCTTGTCAGTAGAGCAGATTCAGTTTGACATTCTGGTAAAAGCTGCATTTGATACAAAGCAGATGTTTTTTTTAATAAATTATTTAGCTACTCAACTTTGCAACCTCCATGAGATCTGTGATGTTAACTTAGGTTTCCGGTTTTGGTTTGTTAAGGAAATTTTTATATATCATAGTTTCCTCACCTTGGTGATATATTTTAAACAAATGTATAGACTTACATCAGTGCGTTGGTTCATAATATATTACCAGCAAGACAACTATCAAATGCTCTACAGACCTTTAATTAGCAGTAGATAGTATACTAGTGTGCATTACAGTAAATCAGCTGTGTTGTATTGAATTGAGCACTGTATGTATTTACCTGCCACAGAATCTTGAGAGCTGATGTAGAACTTGCCACGTTGTACCATTTGGTTTGAGTAGGACCACAGGCTATAATGCAAACAAAGGTGTGGTAAAGTATCTCAAAGAGGCAAGGCTTTTTGTTAATCACTTCCTCTTTCTTGTCTCTATTCAGCTACGCCTAACTTCAGTCTTCAGTGAGATCTCTTAGAGTGACCTGGTCCTTGGACCTGTTAACTCTGCGGACATGCAGCCCCCTCCCAGGACTGGACCACCAGGAGCCTCTGGCCCTCCTCCTTCTGGGCCTAATATGTTTCGCAGGACCAGGCCTTACAAGCATGCTGCTGCAGCTCCTGCCACAATGCCTCCTGCTGCACAACCCATGACAGACCCTTTTGCTTTCAGTAGCGCTCCTCTCCCTATGGCTGCAGGTGGGCTCCCAACAGTACCTAACAGCAACCCTGCACCAGTGCAAACACCACCTAATGCCATGTACCATCAACCTGGCTCAGGGCTGCCCCCACAGACACTGGAGGGTGCCACCCCTGCTTCTTCTGGAGTGACCCTGTTCAACCCTCACAGTACAGCCCCGCTTGGTCCAACCGGATACGTATCCTCACATAATGAACAGGGATATTTTAATTCAAGAGAACAGACACCATCCACAGAATCAGCACCTATAGCTACAGCCTCAGAACCTAGTCAGACACCTTCGAACCCTGAATTTCAAGGACAGTCTGGTTCTCTGCCACTGCCCTTCCAGCCACTGCCACCGGTCACCACCTCCTCATCCCAGTGGGTCCCTGATCACGGAAGTCGCCCCCCATCAGTTCAGAATTATTTCCAGCCTACTAGTGACCCTCTACCACAGCCATTTAATATGCCTCCACAAACCCAGATGTACTCCTCCCACAGCCCATCACCCCTTCACAACACCCCTACCCCTCTGACCCAACCTGCACATCTCCAGAATCAGGCTTCTCTTCTTTCTCAAAACCCACTAAAACCTCCTACTTCTCAGTGGCCAGACCCAAATGGACCTCAGCAGCATAATTCCCATTTCCAAACACAGGGTTACTTCAATCAGAGCTCTGCTGCACCAGATCCGTGGTTTAACCAGCCCCTACAGGACTCTGGCTACCACCAAATGGGTACTGGTATGGGCCATCCTCAGCCCCTGCTTGATGCTGCTGGATCTCAGCCTGCAGCCAGTACTGGGCCTGGGCCTGGGCCTGGGCCTAGTTCTAGTTCTAGTGCTGTCCCAGCCCCGCTTCCACATTCCCAGGAATCTGGTACACTTTCAATGTTCTTCAAAGACAGTGATGTGGAAAATGAGGAAACGCTGTCTGGAGAGAGAAATAAGGCAGTAAATGGTATTGCTGGAACCTTTCAACTTCACAGCAATCAGCAGGCACACAGTAGTCATGCAGATGTGTCTTTGGATTACCAAGGAGCTTTTCTTCAAGATCACTCACAAGTACCTTACATGATCGATGGCAATCGTCCATCACAGGGAAATGCTCAAAAGCCATCTGATTCACAGATTGACCATGTAGAGAACTTGGAGTGTGTCCCAAACCAAGAAGTATTACCCAGTGAAATCCATAGTAGTTCTGCTGCTACTGCACCGCAAAGTGCTGAGCAGTTTGAAACTGGACCCAACCTGGAGACTCCAGATTCAGTTCCCAGACCAATGAGATCTGCCAGTGTGTCATCCAACTACAGCAACATGAGCCATGGGAGTGGAACAGGCACTCGTCGACAGCAGGGAGTGGTGGGCACCTTTATTCAGCAGGAAAGCTCTCGACTCTCTGATGATCCTAATCAGCTTGCTGCTGCTGCTGTAGCAGCTGGAGGTTACTTTGAACAGATTGACACTTCTCCAGCTGGAGATATGGGTGTACAGCCGAGCTCCCTGGAGCAAATGTGGCCCCCCACACCTAGCCCTCCCAAACCAACCGGTATTTTTCAGGCCAGTGCTAATAGCTCCTTTGAACCTGTGCGCTCACATGGGGTCGGGGTGCGTCCCGCTGAGATTGATAGGGCTAAAATGGTAGCGGAAGGGGGTGCAGATTGTACACCAGGTAATATGGAGCAGCCACCAGACAATATGGAAAACGTTTATGGCTCAGGGCACCCGCTGCCTGCAGGTGCTGGAGGTGGCGTACCTAATCTGACACACCCAGTGGTCTATTCTCACTCTAGACCTTCATCCCGTGCTCACGGGGTTAATCAGCCATGTGAGAGTCCTGCCACTACTCTGTGGGCTCAGAATGATCCTACAACCTTGGGTGCTAACATCCTCCTCGCCCCTGCTGCCCCAACAGTTCTTGCCCCATTGCGAGAGCCAAGTGCTGATGTTATCCAACCTCCAGAGGATGGTCCACTGGACCTGCAACCCTCCCAAAGAACCCAGCCACCTTCTCATCAGCACTCAGAGAATCTAGAGAACCCGCCAAAGGTGAGTGAGGCAGAGCCAAGTGACTCTCAAGGCAACCTGGGCTATGCATCTCTTCTTGTGTCTGGCTCGCTTCACCAACCTGTTTTCATTGCGCCGCCGGTGTCCAATTACAGTGTAATTCCCCCTAGTACCACTCCTCAAGCAGCCACTCAAAGTAGCCTTAGGGAAACTACCCCACCTGTGAGATTGATTGCACAGGGGCAGGGTCCTAGTACCTCCCAACCAGCTTCAGTAACATGTAATCAAAATCCACTTTTTTCTCCTGGAATCCTGAGTTTCAGTGCTTCAGCTCCTAATCAGAGTCCACTCAATCTGACTCGAGACAGCACAGCAGCTACGGCATCAGAAATCACAGCGTCGCCACATCCTCAGCCTGTCCGCCCTCCTCTTTCAAGGGGCCAATCAGTGGCTGGAGACAGCAACTCTGCTATCCAAGTTAATCTGCAGACTTCTCTTGTGAATGATTCTTCTTCTAATCATAATCAGCCATCAAATTATGAACTGCTAGATTTCTCTATGCACCAATCACAAGCCCAGAGCCATGCCTCTGGTCATCCTTCCTCTCTTCATGAGTCGCCACAATCTAGTAATGGATTTTACCTACAGGTCACCAAAGATGCTCTAAAAGTGGAAGGGAATGCCTCTGTCCAGACACCAATTTCTTCATCTACCACACAGGTACCACCAGCACCCTCTCAAACAGCTCCGAACACCCAGCAGCCCCGAGCAGAACCTCCTAAAGTATTAGATTCTCAGGCTGCACAGCACGGACAAAAAGATGCTCCTCCAGTTACAGTGAGTGGAGCACAACCCCCCAGTTACCAGTATCCTGCTCCAGTACAGGGGCCATCTGCAGGAAATGCTCCTCCTCCTGCTAGTACATACCCTCACGGTCCTCCAGGGGCTCCCCAGTCAACTCCTGCGGAGCAACCTCGCCCACCGTCCTCTGCAGGAAGCCATCAAGGCTATGGGCCACCACCAGCACCGGGTCAGATGTATAGTGGATATTATAATAATTATGGAGAATACCCAGATAGCAGAGCACTATATCCTTCTGGCCAGTACCCACCTCCATCTGGGGATCCTAGAGCACAGCCATATTATCAAGTAAGTGTAAGGTGTCCTTTTATTTATGCTAGTATGTGAATATTTATTTCCTAATATTTATAAAGTCCCTTATTGGTGCACTTATCTCTCAGGCTGGGCCATACAGGAACAGAGCAGATCCTTGGTATGGCAGATATGAGGGACAGACCCAAAGTTATCGTGATCCAAACTACCAGTACAGAGAGCCTCAGCCGGAGCGTCCTAACTCTAGAGCGAGCCAGTGCTCTGACAGGCCATCATCCAGGTTAGTAAAACTCAAAAGATGACTTGCATGGTTGTACTGAAGCCTTTTCATGTTGTTTCTGATTTATAAATTGTATCTTAAGAGGATTTTGCGAGTTAAAGATTTGCCTCCAGTGAGGTTGGTTTTATTGGATGTAAAAATCTGTGTTAATACATTGAAGTACTTGATTCACAAATCTTACCTTATCTTTGATATTTTTTCTCTCCTCTTAAGGCAAGGCTATCCTGAGGATTACCACAGAACAAACCAAAGTGCCTATAGTGATTATTATGCAAATTATGCCAAGTACTATGGAGGTATGGCTAACAGTGTTGAAAGCTTTGAATATTTGCTTTTTTTTTTCCCATTTTCTTTATTGACTTTGTTGAAAAACAATTTATAAAAGGCAGTAATAGTAATTTCATATTTTCTGTGTGAAGGATACTATGGACACTATGACCCCAGATACAGAGGATACTATGACCAGTCCTACTGGGCTTATGATGAGAGCTACAGAAGGGGAGACAGCTACAGCAATCAATCTATGTATCCTGCCAGGTATGCAGAGAATACTGTTTGCACGTCATGGAGTTGTTATAATATTAATGTACGTTTATAATGAGTAAGATAAGGCAGTGTAAGAAGTTTTTTTTTGTTCGTGTGTGTCTCATGGGAAAATCTAGATTCAGGTTATAACAGTGTACACTCCACTCACAGGAAAACTGGCTATGAGGACCAGTGGCAGTTCTATCCTGGTTACGATGCCAGCTTTGATGAGGACTACCGCCGTCCGGGAGATGCTTATGGCGATGACTTTGACCGGCGCAGTGTCAACAGTCAACAGTCAGTCCACAGCACGCACAGCTCCCACAGTCACCACAGCAGACGGAGTAGCTTCAGCTCACGATCGCAACAGGCAATTTTTTTTTCCCTCATGCATTCTGTACATGCTGTTATCTGCCAAAATTACAAATGGAGATGAGGCCTGTCGAAATATCAATAAAGCAAAATTCAATTTACAAATTCTTTTTCCATGTTTTTTTTTTTTTATGTTTCATTTGCATTATAAACAATAATTCTCTCTTTGTTGCAGAGCCAGGTGTACAGGAGCCAGCCTGACTTGGTGTCAGCAGCTTATGACAACACATCATCCACTCTGGCTGTCGATTACTCCTATGGGCAGTTCCCAGATCAGACTGATGCATCTCACAACTATAACCAGTACTATTCCTCTGGTTATACCACCGAAAACACCTGGATCACCCCTGAGCAGCGTAAGTGCACAATCATCTCTCTTTGAAGGAGTTTTCATTTCTAAGGTTTACCAATCCAAAATTGCTAGCCAGGTCCTCAGCTGAGTTGAGTGATCTGATTCTTTTTATGTTTTCCCCTCTAGCTCCCCCCCGTCCTGCAACTCCAGAAAAGTTCACCATACCACACCGCTGTGCTCGTTTTGGACCTGGTGGACATCTGGTTCAGGTTCTGCCAAATCTGCCCTCAGCAGGACAACCTGCTCTAGTTGATATTCACAACCTTGAGGTATGGCTCTAATAGACTGTATTTCATTGCTTTGTTTTGTTTTTTGGGTTGGCATTTTTTTTGTTTGTTTGTTTTGGATCTTTTTGAAGATGTTCTTGAGTCAATATTGGAAAAAGAGCTGTATCACAAAAGCAAAATAAGTAGCACTGAAACTGTTCTGTGTGGCTTTTTTTTTTTTTATTCCTTTTTTCTATTTCCCATTATTTATCTCTCTTTAAGGTTATGATGGATTTACTTTAGCAGACACAAAATGTTAGATGTACAACACTAAATGATCTGAAACCACTGATACTTAAACGCCACTAGATTGTATGGGTTGATACATGGCTGGGGTTTGGTTTCACACAGCTTTTCCCATAAAGTAGGAAATAGATGAGGTGTCTGCTCATAATCTCATTAATATTGACCAATTACCTTTGAGCAGTATGCAGGTAAACATTCTGTGTGAAGAGCAAAAGAGAGATTGCATTTCAGCTAATGCAATCTCAAAACCAACAGTGTCTAACAGTGATTTAACGTTTTTGTCAATTTAAATTTATCTTTATTCATAAACAATGACCAGCAGATAGAAAAGTATTGATGGATATCCATTATCTTTTGATAGGAGCCCTGAAGCAACTGTAAACATTTGCTTGTAAACTAGCACTGATGGACATCCTAAATCCTTCTGTGGATATTTTGGAAATATACATGACGATAATCTGTATTTTTGCCTGTATTTTTAGACTATGCTGCAGGATACCACTGATCAGGCAGAACTGCGAGCTTTCCCTGGACCTCTTGTCAAGTAAGTGAATTCTACCTCCTTCGTCTGTCAAAATTTGTTTTTACTTTCTTTAAAGTGTACAGTTGGAGGGAGGACTGGTTGATTAATCAGATTGTGATTTTGGTGACTAACATATATGTAAACGAAATAACCGAGATAAAAAGATTTGCTGTTTTCTCTTTCCCCGCACCCCCAACTTGTCATAGCTGATGACTATCCCTAACTAATCTCGTTCTGCTCAAGTTTTTTTCCTGTTAAAAGGGAGTTTTTCCATCCCACTGTCACCAACTGCATGTTGAAAGAGGCGTCATCTGATTGTTGGGTTGTTTTGGTTTTTTCCTAATATTGTAGCCCAGTCTTTCTCAAATGGTGGTACTGGGCTCTCTCCGGTGGTACGTGGTAAACGC
>VUQR01023737.1:11413-28328 GCA_015108515.1 Hemichromis elongatus | reverse complement strand
GCTTTTTTTTTTTTTTTTTTTTTTCCTTTTTTTTTCTTTCTTTTTCTCCACAGTTCAATAACTATTCCTGACTGTAATGTGTTTCTGACAGGCGTGTTTCCTTGAAGGGCTCTTTTTTTGCATCCAATAGAAAACTGACAGTTGAATAATAGAGGCTGATCTGTGGATGCATTCATACACAAACTGTACATTGATGTAAGTTTGATTTAGTGTACAGTAAATGCGTCGCTCCTCTAAAGCTACCTGGCTTCCACACAAACGTAACACTGTTAACAGAATGATCATCCCGTGTCCCATTTCTGTCTCGAGTCCAGATGCCTGTGATTGCTTGTATGTGTGACAGAAGAGCGGCTCATTTTCTTTTCTTTCTTTTTTTTAAATTCAGATTTTGGACTTTTATGTGCAGCTCTTTGGTGTTCTGTCAACTGGAGACAACGTTTTATGTCTGAATGAGTTGTGTCAATACTGCTTCATCTGCTATGCCCTTTGCTTTTCCTCAGTCACCCTTCAGATATGGAAGCATAATGGATGACATAGTGAAGAATGAAAGTCTGCAGTATTAGGATGCTGCACATTTCAGATACCTATTTCAGTGTCCTCCTGCCCATCAGTTCTTCAATTTTAAAGATGTGTCTGCAGGGTCTTTTTGTCCTAGCAAGCTTGAGTTTCTCTTGTGAGAAACTGAAATATGATCTGAACAAGAGGTGGTCTACAGAACAGCAAGAACCGGGATTCAAACCACATTTTAAATGTTGCTAAAAATGAATCTATCCAAATATTTGTATATCAGATTGATTGTATTTATGAGATATAGAGATAAAAGTGTGAGTGTGCGTTTGTGTGTGTGTGTGTGTGTGTGTGTGTAGAGCAACTAATTTTTCTGATAAGCTTTGACAAAATGCATTTATGATTGATTGAGATGACAAGATTCATATTCTGATCACCTGTATTGGCCGCTTCTGCAAATAAATCTTTATCTACATTGTAAAATGAAAGCAAATTGTATTCCAAGTATTTCTTGTCATTTGATTGCTGTAATTTTTTTTTTTTTTAATTCAATCATTTGTCACCCCAAATGTTAGGGTTTTTTTGTTTGGTTTGTTTTTGTTTTTTCTAGACATGATTTTAACCCCCCTTCTCACTTTTGTTTCAGAGAAGCAGTTTTTGTCTCTGGTGTTTTAGACTCCATTAGTTAAAATTCTTGACAGAAAACTATAAATACAAAAAAAGATCATAATAAAGGTATTTTTGGCCCTCTGTAGCACTTTGAAAGAGATGTCATCTGGTTTCATTCATTACATAACAGTTTAGAGTCTCCTGTTAGTTGGGAAAGAAAGCACAAATACTACCACATTTTGTTTCATTTTTGCCTGTCCCGTTTGGATTTTTAGCCAACAAATTTGTTGTCTGAAGGCCAAGAAAGATGCCTAGCGAATTTACTAAGTGGATCATCATAGCCTTGCCGTATTGGTCCATTTGATTGACTTTTATTATAATTATGTATTTATTTTACTTTATCAGTTGTGATGGGACAGATGTGACTGGGAGAAAGAAATAATGAAAGAGAGGGAGAGAAAGGGGGGAAGAAAAAAAATCACCTGTCAATAGAAAAAAAAAAAGACAAAACAAACAAAATAGCAACATAATAAATACAACACCATCACAATGAACTAGCTAACAGTAAATAACGGTTGATACTAAATATTAAATGTTATTGTTCAGCACCCACGATCGACAGCGCACAATGTGCTTTGAGGTAGCAGCCAAGACAGGTGCAGTTTTTGTCTGAACACCTGTGTGCTCATGTATGTGGATAAGCACGCTTGTATTCAAAAGGTTTCTCCATGTAACGATCTGCTAGGGAGTGTGGGGAGCCGTAGCCCCGTCCCCCAGGTTATAAAGCAGGTATGGAGGAGATCTAGGCCCCAGACACTGAGCAGACCACAGCAACCTCCCTGAACAGGGTCCAGTATGCATCACAGTGGCAGAAATTCAAAAACGGGTCTCCAGTATCAAGAGTTCGACAGCACAAAGCCCTGACATGATTCACGCCTACTGGCTAAAGAAGCTGACTGCACTCCATGAATATCTAGCAGCACAAATAAACCAGCTGCTAATGGATGAGACACACCCAGAATGGCTAACTATAGGCCAACGAGTCCTGATCCCCAAGGATCCCCAGAAGAGACCGGTCCCATCCAACTACCAGCCAACTAACCTGCTTAAGCACAACATGGAAGCTTCTGTCAGGCATCATAGCGGCTAAGATGAACAAGCACATGGCTCAATACTTGAGTGGGACACAGAAAGGAATTGGTGGAAACATGAGCTACTTGTAGAGCAGTCGCCCAAGACTGCAAGACCAGGTTTACCAGCATGTGCGCCGTATGGATTGACTACAAGCCTGTGACTCAGTGCCTCACCTGGATCCTGGGATTCCTAGAACTGTACAAGGTCAGCAGGACCCTAAAAGCCTTCGTCAGGAATTTGATGGGGATGTAGCAAACAACACTTGAGACCAAGTTCAATTACACAAGTCACCATCAAGTGTGAGGATCTACCAAGAGGATGCCTTGTCCTCACTGCTGTCCTGTATATGCCTGAACCCCCTTAGTCAGATCATTAACAAGACTGGCTACGGATACTGACTGTGGAATGGAGCAATTGTTACCAACCTCTTCTACATGGATGACATCAAGCTGTATGCCAGGAGTGAATGAGACATGGTTTCACTGACTCACACCACTAGGATCTACAGCAATGAAATCTGAATGTCTTTCAGTCTGGAGGAGTGCATTTGAATGTGAACAAAGAAAGGGAAAGTAGTTAGAACTGTACTACCAGAAGGGAATACTGCTGACATCTAGGACAGCTACAAGTACCTTGGAATCCCACAGGCAACTGGGAACCATGTACCAGTCACAGGAAAGCTGAACCCACCAAGTACCTGCAGAGGGTAAGACAAGTTCTGAGGAGTCAGCTGAGTGGGAAGAACAACATCCGGGCAATCAACATCTACATCCTGCCAGTGATCAGATACCCTGTTGGGATAATAAGGCGACCAAAGTAGGTGATAGAAGCCACTGGCATAAAGACAAGATAGCTCCTTACCAGAAATTCTACCAGCGGCTAGAAAAAACGGGACTGAAAGAAAGCACAGAGGCACTAATTGTGACAGCACAGGTACAAATTCTAAGCACAAAATCCATGGAGAATGGGGTCTGCCTCACCAGGCAAGACCCTAGGTGCGGGCTGTGCAAAGATGCCCCTGAGACAATCCAGGACATAACAGCGAGGTGCAAGATACTGGCAGGCAGAGAACACGATATAACCAAGTGGCCGACGTAGTATACAGGAACATCTGTGCTGAGTGTGGCCCAGAATTTCTGAGGTCAAAATGGAACACACCCCCTAGGATGGTTCCAGTGACCAAGCTAAGATCCTGTGCGATTTCCAGATACAGACAGACTAACTGGTGATGGTTGGTGAACTAAATTGAATTCAACCATAGGGCCTCATCTGTAAACTGATTTACTGATAAAATTGTGCAGTTTTTCACGAGCCAGATGAACAACTGAACAAACACCACCACCAACAACAACGAAAAGTCTTGATCAGATTTTATTTTTATAAGCAGTGTACATGCAATAGGTAAATAAAGAGAGCATGAGCGCAGTTGTATATTACATGTACACATTAGAGTTTTCTATATTTTGAGGTATGAAGAGGAGGTGAGGTTTGCAAACACACAGAGTGAGTTGAAATTTGGACGTGTTCTTAAAGCAAAATCAAGCTAGTTATTGCACTTTGGCCCACAAATCGACATGAAGAAGAGATGCAACGGGGGCAGTGATAAACAACTGAAGAAGGCATTTAGTAACATTAATCCTCTGAGAAATATGAATGTCAAAACGTCATGGCAAATCAATAATTAGTTTGAAATATTTCCATCTGTAAAAGGAGGTAACCAACACCACCATCCATGGAGTCATTCCTCTAAAACAGGTAAAAACAGGAAGTGAAAATCACCAACTGAGTTACACAATTCAGACCTGGACTAAGGTTAGCAAAAAACATAAATATCAACATTTAGATTAGCATTTATGCTTAGAGACTTCCAAATAAATACTCTCATCAAATACTAAACATTATCATCAAGCTCAACGACTTTGATACATTAGTGTTTGTGTCACACTGGAATGCGTTCAGTCCATTTGTCTGAGAACGACAATCACAGCATACGTCAGAAATGGCTAACAATAACTTGGTTCTGTGCTGCTCAGAAATGCTTTGTAGGTTCTTTGTGTATTTTTCTCTGGCCCACTAAAACTTTGTCATTGGTCCTCAGAAAAGTCCACGTGAAATAATAAAGGCTTACTGTAAAATAGGATCTGTATACTCTCCAGATCTCCTGGAATGATGCATTACTTTGAAAAGCTCAGTTTAAAGTGTCCAGTGCTGCTTGTGCTTTCTGAACAGCAATCTGGAGCATTGTGTGGTCACTGAGCAGCTGCTGGAGTGTAGCTGGGTCCATTTCCAGCAGCATACCTACAAGGATGCATGAGCATTATGAGTATTTCAACATTATCGACAAGAAAACTCTCGAGAGAAAAAACACAAAATGTATTTACAGCATAAAGTCACCTGTAATATCATTTGCATGGAGTGGATCCATCTCCGCCACCAGTGAGAAGAGCTTCTCTCCTAAACTCTCTGTGTCATCCACCTCTGATGTGTCGCTCACATCGGTCTCCTCCATGTTTTGCCTGAAGTGAAGTGATTATTACAATTCTTTATTGATAATTGTTTATATTTAAACTCCTATCCTGTTAAACCTGCCCTGCTAATTGTCTGCAAGGCAAATTAATAGACAGGCTACAATTAAAAGACTCACATTTCTGAATAAGCCCATATGAGCACATGTAAGAGTATTCCACAAAAAGTAAACAACATACTCTTTCAGTGTCTTCATGGCGAGGTGCACCTGCTCCTCTAGCAGACTGGGATCTGAAAGAAGCTTTAAGATGGCATCTTTGTGCTGCTCAAGAAGCATTCCTGTTGATGAAAAGGGGATTGAATATTCATTTAGGCATGCATTTTCGACCCCTTATTTGGGGCTGAAACCTACATGCAAGTTTGTCTGAAGGAGATAAAGCTAAGACTTTTGTTTCCTTCAGCTCCTCCTGGGGGACAGTCAGGCCTTCCCCAAGGCCAGCCAAGAGACATCTTCTCTGCTGTATGTCCTGAAATGACTCCTGAGGCTTCCTCCTAGTAGGAAATTTTACCTGGAACACCTCACCCAGGAGGAACCCAGGGTAACTGCCACCTTAATGTGGTGGAGTTGCTTGTATGTCCCAGGGATTTTGCCCCTTGGTAGGACCACCCAAAGCACACTGATCCTGGGTGAGGGCCCAGACACAGAGAGATTCACATGACCCCTAAGCAAGATAAGGGGCCAGTTTACCAGCCGGGCCTGTGGACATAGCTAAAAAGTGTCTGCGTGCACACCAGGCCTAACTGTAGGAGGCTCGACCGGGTACTGAAGAGGTGACAGGGGAACACCCTCCTGTGGGGTCACCATCCACAGGAGGCGTCGTAGGACATTGGGTGTAATATGTGTCGGGAAGCAACCAGAGCTGAAGGCCCTGCCGGTCTGATCCCCAGCTGCTGAGGCTGACTAACAGAATTAAATGTTGTTGCAGTAAATAAATCCATAAAAATATCCATCTACTAAAATAGAGCAAGACTCTGTTGAAATACCAGCTCTTTCAGATTAACATGGGTTTATTTATTGGCACAAAATTATAGAGCTGAGATTTTTTTTCAGGAATTGACAAAATAATTTGATCATATGTTTAAAATGAGGGGGGAAAATGAATTACTATCTTTTTATGAAGATTAGCAAGACTAAAAGTGTACACTTGTTCCCTTCTTTAATAAAAGGGCCATTTTGAATGTAGTTAAAAATATGAAAAATGAAACAAAGAGTGCATGAGACAGAAAGCAGAACTAAGGAGGCAACGATTTTAAAGGCTTTACTTGAACTAAGCAGAACGTGTAGTTTATTTTATATAACAAGTCACTAAAAAGCTTAGCGTACAACTTTTTGACCAAGGCTGCTTTAAAATTCACTCATTTGTGGCTTTGTTTCAAGGTGAAATCTCACACACATATTATGGGTTGTTTATTGAGATATTGTACTTGCCTGTGATTTTCTGCGAGTGGCCTGTGTTGTAAACATCCACCAGCTCAAATAGCTGCTCACCCAGAGAGTCAGAAGACGCTGACACATCATCCTCATCCTTACATACCTGACTGTAAAGAAAGACATGAGAATACATTAGCTGATTTGTTTTGACATTCAGATAAATCCCATGTGTATTACTGTTATTTGCTCCAAAGGTAAAGCTCTCCTGTGGCCTATATAAAAAAAGAAAGGACACAATGCCTCTTAGGAGTGCCGGCACATCTTGTTTTGAAACAGTCTTTGCCAGGCTTTATGATGCAGATTAATTTCAAATGTTAGGATTTAGCATTAACCTAAGCCTACTCCAATTTTGCTTGTGGCATCCCTTTTCTCTGGATGCTTGTAACTTTTTATTTAGGTTTTTTTGGTTTGTTATTTTGGCTTTTGTCCCCTTAAAAAGTCCAGCTTTGCAATCACCTCCCATTCTTCACCTGGGATCATTTTACTTCCCTTTGGACCGTTGGCACATAACAGTGTCATGTTTAAGAATCTGATACATACACAACATGGACAAAAGAACTGGGCTGACCAGAGGCCCCATTACACTTACAGGAGCAGCTCAGCCATGGAAACTCATACCACAAAGCTCCAGGTGTACAGGTTTTATGCTGATGTTAATGTGAAAGGGGGTTTGGGGTTCTGCAGTGCACTAGTGCTTTTTACGCCCTGTTTGCATCACTGCTCAATGTTGTGGCTTGTAAATGCTTCCGCTTTGCAAAAAAACAATTTACAGTCGATCTAGAAAGGAAGAAATCTTATAAACTTTGCAATAGCACATCCTATCAACTTCAGTGATCTCTTTAGAATGACCCATTCTTTCACAAAAGTCTCTAAGGTGACAACAGCTAGGGACCTGGTTTTCTACAATTGCATATAAAATCAAAAATATTCTGGCTCAATACTTTTGTCTATATAGTGTAACTTACAAATTACTTAATTTGCTTTTTCTTTTTAAAAATAACACTCCAAAATTTGACCTATTGGCTATTTCTTTACCTGGGTTCCTGTGCCACCTGCAGGGCTCTCATGGCTTTCTCTACAGCTGCGGTCAGCATGGCATCATCCTGCAACATCTGAGTCAACACAGGACCTGGCAGCTCCAGTAACATCCCTGTAACACAGAGCAAGCTACACTTCAGGGCCAAGTTAAGGCTTCACTTGCAACTATTAAAACAAAACGACAAAAAACATATCTATAATGTCACGAAACAAAAATTGAGGAACGCAGGTCCCCTAACCTGTGAGTTTTCCAGCATCTTCTTTGTGTTTGGGGGAAATCAGAGAGTACAGCTGCTCCCCAAGTGTCTCCAGATCTTCTTCTTCTTCCATGTTTTACTCCTCATCACAAAACCCTGACTTTACCTGCCATGCTATAGCAGGCCGTGACTTTTAACTTATCAATTTTGACCTCAGACACATTTCTTGTTCACATCTTTCAATCGCAGCAGCATAACGAAAACATCCACAAAATAAAACAAAATCAGCGTCCAGAAGTTGTGATTTTGTCTACAGTCGCCCTCTTATTCGCCCTGTGTTTGCTCCTCGTTTGCTCGAGTTTGGAGCTAACATAACACTCATCGGCTTGGCGTTAAAACAGCTGATTATTATGTGTACAATTTCTGACGGCTGCCTGTAAACACGAGGCGCACATTAATGACGAAAAACCCACTCACTACGATGAATGTATTACTCCGCTTCCTATAAACAACTAGTACTAAACAAAATGACATTCAGTATTCAATACAGCTTCAAAGGCGCTAATAAAATTTAAATATATACATAATATATATTAGGTATATGTGCGTTAATTCAGTGAAATATGTCTGTTTTCCCAAATTGCATTTTAATAAGGTAGATGGGTGTGCGTAAGAATCTCAGAGAGAGGTTCCGTAAAGCGGTTTCCGCTCTCTCCGGTCCTTTCCTCCGCTAAAAGGTAACGTGGTCGCTTCGGCGGCTAATAGCTGGTCATTAAAGTGCATTTGTTTTCTCTCTCTAGTGTATTTGTGTTAATAAATTTAGCTATTATTCTTCTGTTTGTTGTTATACGCCATGTGCGACAATAAATGTCCCTGTTGTGTGTAGAAATGGAAAGATTAATCTTGTAAGCACCTCGCTCTGGTTAGGCCTCATCGCGCTCCTTCGGTTCCCCTGCTTAAACAGTGGAGCTAATGTTAGCAACTGCAGCTCTCTGTGTTTTCTGACGAGTCCTAACAGAATAATCAAGTCTAGGGTTTGCTGGAGTCGATATTTGGCGTCCCACTGTTTCCCATGTTGACTCGTTCAAGTCACGGCGCTAAGCTAACACGTTTAGCTAATTTCGCAAAATGCAGGCAGACAAGAAATACGCCTGTCAGGGTTTTTCCTCTTCCAGGTGTCATGAAAAATTTCTCCCTCTTATACACAGGTTCACCATGTCGTCCCATTTGCAGTGGATGGTCATCAGGAACTGCTCCAGCTTCCTTATCAAGAGGAACGGACAGACCTACAGCACTGTGAGTACTAAGCCTAGCCTGAGCATGCTGGTGATGTACAGTGTGGTATGGTTGGGACACAAATTACCTAGACTTAAAACACGGATCCCAGGCTTTGTACATTCACCGTCAAATACTAACAAAACATTACAGATGGTCTGCTGTTAGTGTTTATGGTTGCATATTAGCTTACAGGACATGCCAGATAGGCTTGGACTGTATCTGTGATATAATTATGGCTAAAGATGTGTGACAATAATTAAAGGTGGCACTGGAAATGCTAGTTGTCTAGTGTCTGTATTTTGTTATATTACTGAAGATCAAAATGTTGAGCTTTTTAAATGTCTTGGTAATTTTTATCAAAATATACTGCATTACCTCCATAGGGCAGGAACGGGCAAGATAATTAAATTAATGCATGCCAGTAAACTGAATGTCTTTGTTTTGTGACAGGAGCCCAACAACCTGAAGGCCAGGAACTCTTTCCGCTTTAATGGGTTGGTGCACAAGAAGACTGTAGGCGTGCAGCCAGCGGCTGACGGCAAGGGTGTCGTTGTTGTGCTGAAAAGGCGTGCAGGTAAATACGTAATGCTATTTCATTTAACGTTTGAGTAAGAGTATTGTCCAGACTCAGACTGGACAAATGATCCTCTCTTATGTGATTTTAAGGAAAATTTGAACACAAATATTTGAAAGGCTCCTCATGTGTCAGAAGCAATGTTTGTCATCTGTGGATGCCTAATGAATTTCCATTAGTGGGAGAGGGGAAAGGAAGTTGTTAAAATTTTAGAATTAGATACACTGTTTGTGTTGTACTTTGAAGATATGACAAGCAAGACAACTGCAGAAATATTGGATTCTGTATATTATATGTATCACAATATACAGACCTGTAGTTTTCTTCTGGGAAAATCCATATTTTTTGGTCATTAGATACATTTGATGCTCATTTTATTCGCTTGATCCACAGGCCAGAACAAACCTGTCAACTCCTACGTCAAGGTCACCATCAACAAGAATTCCCGTGCTACCCTCAACAGCTTGAGGCACATCATTCGCAAGAACAACTACAGGAAGGACCTGCGTATGGTGAGCTTAACCTGTAGTTTTTGGAAGGCTGAAACTTCACATAGCTGGCATTTTTGTTTGTGTCAAAGTTTAAGAACATCATTTAAGTCTTCATTTGTTTCCCCAGGCTGCCCTGCGTCGTGCCAGCGCTATCCTGAAGAGCCAGAAGCCTGTTGTGGTCAAAAAGAAGCGCACCAGGGCTGCCAAGACCGCATAAACTCATACACATGATGAATAAATAAAATGGTTTTTGTTTGGAAAAAACATTACAGTGTCCTGAGTCTGCATTTTTTATTATTAGCTTCGTTAGTGTATCCGATGTGGTTAAATTTTTTCAAGCAGTGTTTATGTCTGAGGAATTGATGCATATAAATGGATGGGTTTTTTTCCACATTATTTTTTTAAGTGATAATTCAGTTCCACGTCTGAAAAACAGTCCTGATGAGCTGTGTAGATGTATGGAAGCAGAAAAAAGTTACATCTTACTATTTTGACAGGTGGGATTGACAGCCATTAGTTTTGTAACTACTACAAATGTGGCAGTAAGTGGGGGAAAAAAGGTCTGTAAGACTGGGTATCCAAGTTTCTGCCATACATGACAGGCTTGAGCTTTAGATGCTGCTGCTACTGTGAGTTTACTTAAAGCTACAATTGTGGGATTTTTTTTTTTTAGGTTGAAATGTATGTTTTCAGTATTTTGTATGTTGATGAATAGGGAGCACCTCCTCTCGAACTCCCTGATGAACCGTTGTTATTGTAGAGATCGTATTTGTATTTGAGGACGATCACATTGAAGCAAACTGCTTCTGCTACTGCATTTAGTGATACGGAAACATTGGATTGATTTTAAAGCAGCCCACTGGCAGCTTTCCACCCATGGCTTTGGAAAGAAAAAAACATTCTCACCCACCACCCCCACCCCTGCCAAGTTTAAGCTGCCAACATCTGCACTGATCATTCATTCCTGTCTTCACCTGTGACAAGGATCGCTGGGTTACTGTGAAGATGTGACAGAAGCTTTGTATTGCAGTCGCTATGGCGATACTAAGGCTTTTCTTGGTACCCCTGACACTGCTGGTGCTGGAAAGTCAGGGTTTTGAACTGCAAGATACAATCCATGCATTGATAGAGGAGAATATCCACCTCCACGACCAGCTGGAGAACCTCACCAATGCCCTCAGAGAGCTCAAACGGATGCTGTGGCTTCACTCAAATGGTACCTAGTCCTCTTTTTGTTATCTGTAAATTCAAGTATGGGGAGATGGGGTTGCTAAGCTTGGGTTTGGTTTTTAATATTAAGAACTCAAACGCTGATGAAATAAGATGTAAGATGAAATAAGAAGATGAAATAATAAAACGTTATAATGTTCTTTAAATAAAAATCCAGAGTGCAAGAAAAAGATTCAAATGGGAAATAAAATCTTCCCTTTTGTGTGTTTAATTCTGATCCTTTCGTTTATTACAAGTCTTTTTCATATCTTTAGTGTTTCCTACTCCATATTTCACTGCACATATTCTTGTATGTCACAAAAAAACAACTTTAAATTGAAATAAACAATTGCACAGAAGCTGATTTTGAGACGTTGTATGGGGAGGAGGCTGAAATGTTGGCGTCCAAGGTCAAAACGGCTTTTCCACTTTCATTTACTCTTCATGTTCTGTATGTTTAATCCTCCCCCGGCTCCTTGTGTTTACTCATGCACTCTCTGCATACACACTACCACATCAGGGCTCGATTAGGATGTAGGGTGTTTTGCGTTTTTCTCATAAAGTCTGCTCTGCTGTTCGCAGAGTAAAAGATATTAACAGAGCTTTTTTGTGTTTTTGATACAGACCCGGATCATCATCATGAACATCACGATGAGGATGTCCAGCATCTCTGGGACGAATGGTCAGAACATGGTGTGTATGTCTGCAGCTGGCTGAAACTACTTCAGTGACTTCACAGAGCTGTGTTTACTGCATTAGTTGGCATTGATTTCATGGCTATGTGGACAGCAGAGGGTTAATGAGTTGCACTTTGGGATAACTAAGATGCACACCGCAGCTGACAAAGTGTGACAGAATTTCTGCTTTCCTGACAGGTATCAGTGCAGAAACCCACCTTCTGCTGGAAAACACCTTTTGTGCGCATGACCTGCACGGCTCAGCAGCTCCCCTCCACGGACACAGTGCCTACCTCCTTCTGATACTGCTGCAGCTGCTGCTGATAATGATGAGATGCTTGTAGGCCGCAGCAGTCTGATGTCAGATCTGTAGCTGCTGTCCATGTCAGAAAACTTGAGTCAGCGCCTCATGGCCGCTGCAGGCTGTATTGTGCAATTAAATATGGTTGAACAGCGACCGATGATGCCACCGCTCTTCCTGTTCAGAGGAATTATTGAGCCGACAAGATTTGAAGAGTTGACCAATCAATCCTGTGTACAAATCACCTCTGGGGAGGATTCACTGGACCGAAAAGTTAATGTGGGTGTAGAGAAAGCAGAGTGAGGGCAGGTTAAACTCAGTGAGTTGTCTCACTTTTTAGCCATTTATTGTATTAATGAACTCAGAAAGCTGGTTTTTGTAACTCTAAATGGAAATGTTGTCAACTTCACTGAATAATAAAGCTAACTGTGCTAATGTTTGTGTTTGCCTGAGTACAGCTGAAGCCACTTTACCTGCCATAAAATGAAACAGTCTTTTACACTGGAAAGAATTAAGAAATGAAATAGAAATAATTATTGAAATCTCAATGAATTTTATTTAAAAGATTTAAAAGAGTATTTCCAACTTGAAATAATAATAATTAACATGTGTAATTTATTTTTTAGTCATTTATTTAATTCATTTTTGCACTCGTGGCCTTCCATACAGTTTCAACACTAGCGTCATTCAGCTGTTTTCACCTTAAACACCTCTACCCCAGTGCTTTACATTGTTCACTAGTTCCTGATCTTTTGGTTTCTTCAAAAATAAAATGTTAATGCAGCCAAGGTCATTCTTGAAGCCAGTTTAACCACTCGGCAGTTATCTTACAACGCCTCCAAGTATTTTCTTTAAGCAATATCTAAATATCTTATATTTTAGTGCTCACCAGCATATTATAATTGCAATAAAAATGACCTGATTACTTATTTTAAAAAAAGTTTGTTTACCTCTTTGCACGTTAAGTTCCATTACAACCTTGAAAGAGGACTTTTAAAATTCATTTAATTCAGGATCCATTTAGCAGCCCCCCTTCTTTCTTACGTAATGTATTATGTAAGAAAGAAGTGGTGGCACAACTAATCTCCTCACATAAAAGGTCCTGAATAATCAGGCCCCATCTTATCTTATAGACCTCCCATGACGCAATGAGTGTTTCTTCTTCACTCACCTCTTTTCTCTCCATGTTTTTATACCGCTCTGCATTTATTCATTAGTTTTTATTAACCTCTGGCTCTCTGCCACAGTGTTTCTTTCATCCTGGCTCCCTCCCCTCACATCCAACCACTTGCAGCAGATGGCTGCCCCTTCCTGAACCCGGTTCGCCCTGAGCCTGGAGGTTTCTTCCTGTTGAAAGGGAGTTTTTCCTTCCCTCTTTCACCAAGTGCTTGCTTATAACTAACTTCTTGTTGGGGCTTTTTTTTTTTCTTTCTCACATTTCAGGTCTTTAACTTACAATATAGTGGCAGATTTTGTCACTACAAAAATAAAACTGAATCAAATTTAATAATGTCACTGATGCAGTTTAAACTTTACACGGATTCCAACAAATAAAAAGACAACAAAGAACAAGTCCAAACACTTTACACTTTATTGTCCTGACTATTTGATATGGTGGAGAACATACAAAAGTTAGAAAATTAACTAATAGTTAGTTTGGCCCAAAGGTTTTCTATTCTACACAGTGAAGCACATGATACAGTGAAGATGCATGGAAATGTGGTTTAACACAATAAATAGGTAAAGCTGTCAGCTCAAACAAAACATAAAACATCTACAGTATTCTGACACCCTCTGATAATGATATTTACACTCATCAAATAACTCATATTTACTATGGAATGATAGGATGAAATGCACTTCACTCACTTTTGGTTCTGCTTTAATGCTGGTTGTGTGTAGCTGCGTGAGTGGTGAGGTGTCAGTCAAGGCTCGCTCTGTTGCTACAGAGGGGCCACATATGTGTACACAGTTTCCCCAAGCATATTATACATGCTAGAAGCTATGGCTCTAGTCTATATCAAGGTCAGAGTCCTCGTCGCTCACAGTGCTCTGTATGATGGCTCCGTTGCGAACTGTTTTTGGGATGACGGGAGGCTTTTCGGGCAGCAAGCCGTACTCCTGCAGCAGGGCCTCCAGGTCTACGGCAAAGAAGTCTTCCCCGAGCTGATCTGTGAGCCGCACAAAGTTGCCGATCAGGTCCCCGGCTTTGTAAACGAGCAGAGCAGGTAGAGCGCTGTCTCTGAACAGTGCGCTGGTGCTGATGGCTGAGCTGCGCACGCTGCAGAACTTGACCAGCGGGTATTCCTGAGCTAGACACATCAGGCTGCCGCTCATGGCCTCGCAGCCTGGAACGTCCGGCTCGTAGATGTGGATCATGACCAGGGTGCTTTTGTCCTCTTTGTCTAAAGCCTCTAAGAACTCCTCTCCACTGTTTAGCTCGTACACTTGCTCAAAACGCTTGCCGCGGCACAGCTGGCGCCGCATCTCTTCGATGCGCTGCATGCGGTAATGCTGGAGGAATTCTTCATCATCCTCTTCTTCCTGAAGCATGTTGTACTCCTGCATGGTCATCTGTGAAGGGGACAGGAATGAACACACAAAATCAGAGGAGTGTGTGCAACACAATTTTCTTTGAATGTAAATTTACAGCCAAGAAAAAGTGGACTTGGGACAAAAACTGGAAAATAGAATAAACTAGAAGTTTTATCCATTAAAAACAACAAAACAAAAACATCTTGAGCCTGTAAAGTATATACTGTATGTTGTTTGTTCCATCCACAAACTATACAATCAATGGTGCAGATTCTAGAAAATAGAGGTTGTAAACAAGTTTTTTTGTTTTTTTTTTAACCATGTTCACACTGTCCTTGATAATCAGCTCTTTGCGTACATTTACCCCTCCGCCCCAGGGAGGATGCCACTGATCAGCAATAATAAGTCTGAGCTAAAAGGGGGCTTTTTTTCACAGTTCACTCTACTTACTTTGCCTTGGATTTTTTCCTGAAGTGCCTTCTGTTTCTCTTGGTCTTTTTCCTGGTCGAGGTTAGAGCGGCACGTCATCGACAGCTTCTTGATCAGCCTTTCCATCTCCTTCTTCTGCTCTTGTTTCTGCTCTACCTCAAGCTGCTTGTATTTCCTCCAGTCATTGATCACACCCTTGGGCCCTGACACAGAACCGCCACTGTTACCATAACACACACTAGATTCTTATGACACAGGTGAAAGATCGATTTACATCAGGGATGTAAATCACAAGGATGTGTGTCTGACTTTGCTTGAAAAAAATTATATATATACATATACATATATATATATATATATATATATATATATATACATATATATATATAAATAAATAAATGTGTGTGTGTCTCAGGGAAGCAATGTTTATTGTTTTTCTATGAATGCATTATATCTGTTTGTACAACCTGTGTTCACAGCACTTCCATCTGCGCTGTAGTCTATCTCAGGCTCGGTGACTTCAGCATCCCTGATGGTCTTGTTCTCCCCATCCTCATCATCATTGTCGCTGCCTTCATCCTCACTGCTGCTGTAGTAATACTGCAGCTTCTCTCCCAGGATCTTGTCATCCAGAGTAGTCATGATGACGGCTCACCTGTGGGAAGCAGTATAAACTAGTTTAATGCATTTACACCTTGCCATTTGGTCAGTTGAACAATAACTATGCACACAATAAAACGACTCCGAGATATGAAAGACTACTGATAAAAATCTGGATAAATCGGATAAAAAACGGGTTCGTTGCTTAATAGTCCAGTATAGTGCAGTATAATCCAGACGGCTAGGAAAGGCTTACATACATAAAATAGGGCACACACCATACATAGCTTAGAGTAAGTGTGCCAGGTATTAAACTTGAGCTAAGAGGCCTTTTGTGATGCACCGATCCGTATGTAAGAGAGCCGGTGTGTACAGATGGACAGACGGGGAGAGAGACACCCCTCATACAGCCCTCCCAGTTATGCCAGCATCCATAATATGAAGCATTAACCGATACTGTCCTGCTCTTTTGTTGGAGTCGGGTGCTTTATTATTGTCCCAGCACAGCAGCTGGCAGCGAAGCCAAAACCTACCGAGAGTTAATCTCAGAGCCTCTGCCCATGTTAAGAAAGATAGCTCAGCCATTTACATTCATTGTTGCTGTTATTTCCTCAAGTACACGTACCGTACTAAAAAGAAAATGGCGACAATCCAATTAGCTTGTTTATGTAAGAAGGACAGCTGGTGGTTCGGCTGTTTGTAAGAAAGTAGGGTGGTTAGCATTAGCTACGTGAGCTAGCTACTTCTCCTATGATGACTTCCTGGGACTTCGCGGCAGCCATTACCCGAAACTGCGTTAAAATGACGCCGACTCCTATATCACATATTGCCTGAAAACGACACTATGCATCCGTTGATTGTAACCACCCGGCTCGGCTTCTTACCTTAATTTGATAACCAGCTCTCTGTCTGCCCGAGCTTAATCCACCAGTTCAGCCGCCTCAAGCCGCTCTTCCAAACAAACGTGATGCCTTCACGGTTCTCTGACGCGTCGTATTTTTTTTTTTTTTTTAATTGTACAAACTAACAATTACAGCGCAAATCTTACAAGTCAAAAGGATAAGCACAAGTATAATTGGATAAGAACAAAGCAGCCATCAAACAAAGAACAACAGAACAGTATAGGTCAGAGATGACATAAAGCAACATACATGTACATTAAGTGACCTTCAATATAAAAGTAAAAAGGTTTAAACAAAAAACAAAAAACAAAAGAAAAGAAAAGAAAAGAAAAACAAAAGTACGCACACACAGTCTAGCTACATCAGTTGAAAAGCTGCATCAGAAATTCAAGTAAGGAGTGAGTTTTATTTAAGTTACATTTGTCTAATGAAGCCTTCAATAGTAGGACTTCATTTTTAAAGCCAGCAAAAATCGG